>ML808550.1:183430-202870 GCA_009831015.1 Picea engelmannii | reverse complement strand
GGTATTTTACTCACGAAAATATCGCAGAAGAAAAGGGAAAATGTGAGTGATTTCTCCACCCCAACTCACAGGTTGTGTTACCCATGAAAAACTCATAGAAGAAAAGGGAAAACACTAGTGGTTTCTCCCCCCCCAACTCACATGGTGTTTTACCCATGAAACTCGCACAAGAAAAGGGAAAACACTAGTGGTTTCTCCCCCCAACTCACAGGTTGTTTTACCCACGGGATTCACAGAGGAAAAGGGCAATTCGTTGAGGGCTATCCTATGATGGAACACAAGAGATTCATGGAAAAAAAATGTTGTACAGTCAGTTGAAAATGCAGAGGTATTCCGCCATTCGAGGAAGGAGGAATCACATACCAGTTTAAGAATATGTTGAGCAAGTGGAAATAAATAAAAAATCAGAGATCATCCTCCCTGGGTAAATCGAAAGTCAAGGTTTTATAAAAATTTCGTTGAGCTAGATGTAATAGAATGCAGGGACATATCAAGCGTGACTGCAACTTCATTGACATATGTAAAAGTGCTAAGGTTGTAATAGGAATAGCTGTAATCCCAATAACAAAAAGGAAAATATGAAATGAACTAAAATCGACGATTCATCTCGTAAACCATTCAATCACCTTGCGTAATCTATGGGTAATGTTTAGCATAACAAAGTCAATGAGTTGGAAATTAGAAAAAAACTCGATCAATCAAAGAAGTTCGATTAAATTTCAATGGTGGGAATATCAGAAATCCCCTTCAACGGGTTACGTGTTATAAAACATTAAGTCACTAGCCTCCAAGGTCTCACAATCTCTAACAGCATACGTAAAATATACACTCTAATATACTAATTGAATCTAATACAATTAAAACTTTATGAAACACCGTAACCGAAGATGAGAATTCAAAGATGTTCTCCCATGCTTGCGCTCCATCCATCTCATCACTTGCTAACCGTGAAGACTTCACCAGTACCTCCCAGCGAATGCCAGGGGTACTCTTCTTCCCCCTCGAGGCCCCTGAGCCGCAAAGGGCCCACACACACAAACTAGAGAAATCTATATCCCATCTCGCCTTGCAAGGTTAAGCTACCACTCTCTAATCAAGTTGGGAATCCCAAATCCCACAAGAAAAATCATTCAATAAAAATATCGACAACTTAACCTTACGCCTACCAGTTTTCATACATTCTCCTCCTCTCCCATTTCTTTTATAGAGTTCTCTTAGTGACTAGTTTCCAAAATTCACATTAAATTATTTTTTCTTAAAATTTTAATAGGAATATTCTCCCCCATACACTTGTCCCTCGATTCCTTAGTTACACTAGAAATTCATTTAATTAATTAAATTAATTTGTCAATTTCCCTCACCCATCTAAAAGCGTTCCTAAAAATGCTCCTCGATGTCCCTTTATTCCCTCACATTGCATTAATGACTGACACCTTTCTTAAATCTTAGTTGAGTTCGAATTTGGAAAGTTGTCTAGACTAGATTCCCTTCTATGTTCCACATTCCTTTAGTACTTATGTTTCCCCTTTTTGGTCTAAGTTCTAAATTAGCAAGTTTTGCACATAGCCAACAATTAATTTTTTGGATAAATTCTTTCTCCTTTAATTTTTAAATTTKATTTTTMTTCACCCCCMATTTATTAWTTGATTCAATAKTTTTAKTCCTTAYACCCYCAATTAGAYCTATGCCCTAATTTCGATTAGGCTTAGMAAAATTKTTTTTAAGGGAAATTTCATAATTATTAAACTTTACTCATACAACATTTATTTTAAGGCTGACCAAGTCAAGATGAGATTTTAGTCCTTATACCCTCAATTAGACCTATGCCCTAATTTCGATTAGGCTTAGCAAAATTGTTTTTAAGGGAAATTTCATAATTATTAAACTTTACTCATACAACATTTATTTTAAGGCTGACCAAGTCAAGATGAGATATTTTTTTCTAGGTACCTAGGTTCATTGACTCACCAATGTTAAAACCGCGATGTGCCCTTCAATACGCGCTACATACTCCAACGATGCCACTCGTCTTTTGAATGATTTTGGTAGACGTCCACCCTTGGAGTCAATACTCCACTAGGATACCTTGTGGGAGACTAAGGGCCTCTAAGTAATAAGGACCCTGCCTTATTGCATGCCCCATAGAATCTTCATGAGCGACTATCTCAGTCTGCCTTGACGACATGGTGGATCTCTTGAACTAGGTAATCGTTAACCTCAAGTTCAAGCCACATCGAGAGTTCTAGTAGGTTGTGGTAGGGTTGCTGCCACACCTCTCTCCCAATATATTTGGTTATCGTGCATGACCCCTTTACTCCAAATGTGAGTCTGATTAGAAAGCTTTTGTCAGCCCGTGTCCATCAACAAAACATGTCAGTGATCCATAAACAACATCATAACATACCCAGTCATATGTCACATATGAAATAACAAAATTACTCAAACCATATATAAAGTCCACTCCCTGACTCGATCCAGAGTCCAAGGAGGTCCATCGATTCCATCAGCATCCTCAATCTGTCAAGAGTCCTACACACTTAGGAGAAACCAGTCAACAACATTTGTCTATAGATAATAACATAACATCATAAATCACAATCTCATCATCAAAATCCATAAGCGAAGCAGTCAATCATATAATGAACTGGATCACTTGTATGCAAGTGTCCTCAACGAATAAGTCACATCAGACACACACAAGAGTAAGATGTTACATACACCCCCTTTTGTTTTAAAATTCATCCCGAAGTTTCAGAGTATATAAATGCATAAATAAAGTATCTAACAATATCTAAAGGTCTAGCCATCAAACAAAGATGGTAATTGTTTATGCATATCATATGCATCCTCCCGGGTAAACGAGTGTGGACTATAATCATCCCACTAGTCCTTGACCTCATCAGGATTTTGACGCTGTAGTTGTCGAATGCGATGGTCCAGAATGTGGATTGGCTCCATCGTGAGCACACCCTCACCCAACATCCACCCAAAACTCATGTCAATCACAAGCGTAGGATCATTGACTTAAATTTTCACACATATACAAGATAAACATCATGCATACGCCTCAAATATTGAGGCACGACTAGCCATTAGGCCCTTCACCAATGGTCACACAATGCACATTGACAAAACCCTTCTGTCGATCTTGCGTTTCTTAGAACCCTTTTTCTTATCGTTTGTACTTGTTCTTCCATTTCTTGGATCGCTTTTGGTACTACCAAGACCCTATCCTCAAGTCAATCCCAACTCAAAGGTGTATGACACGGTCGCTCGTAAAGAAACTCAAAAGGTGTAATCTTAATTGTGCTTTGATAGTTGTTCTTGTATGCAAACTCTACCAGTGGAAGGAACTCTTCTCAATGCTTCTTTTGGTCCATCATGTACACACACAACATATCTTCTAATATTTGGTTCATCCTTTTTGTCTGCTCCTCTGTCTTCAGGTGATACGCGGTACTAAAGTTAAGTTGGGTTCCCAAGGCCAATTGGAAACTAGTCCAAAATCTTCCCATAAACACCAATCCTTGATCAGATATGATCCTTTTAGGCACACCATGCAATTTCACAATACCACTGATAAAAACTCTAGCTATGTCTGGTACCTGATACGTTGTACGCACCGAGATAAAATGTGCACTCTTCTTCAAAGTGTCAACTACCATGAAAATCGAGTCGTGCCTCCTTGCCGTCAGCGGAAATTCAACAATAATGTCCATTGAAATGGCCTCCCATTTACATTTTGGAATGACGTGTGGCTAGAGTAATCCAACTGGATGTTTATGTTCAACCTTAACTCGCTGATATTCTAGACACCTTGCCATGTAGCTAACTATGTCCGCCTTCATCCCTTCCAGAAGAATAAGGGCTTAAGGTATGCCCTCATCTTCATGACTCCTCGATGAGCCATGTATGTTGATATTTGAGCTTTAATTAAGATCAAATTTCTCAATTTTTCGTTAGGTGGTGATGCAGGAGCATCTCCCACATCAAGCGAGCCAACGCGAATGCAAGTGGACAGCTGGACAAGCGGCAACACAAAATTTTTAATTGCCTTGGAAGTTGTTGCGCGATCTTAAATGAAGTCATTAAGAAGAGGCCCACTTGTATATTGTAATCAGACCTTGAGCCTTTAGCTCTCGTCCTTAGTAGGTAGAAGGCATTTATAATAGTTAATGTAAAGTAGATAGAATTTAATTCTAGAATAGACAACTTTTGAGAGCGCAAGAGGGAAACAGGATATAAACACCCTCATTGTGTATTGTAACATTATTGGAGTTGAAGCATTGAAGAAAGAGCTTGCAGAGAGCTGTGTAAGAACACCCATGTACAAATATTTGGATTAATAGAAAGAGATTGATTCAAATTCATGGTTTTGTATTGTTATCTGTGTATTGATGCTGAATGATGTGCTCATGAATGTTTTCTTCTTGTTATACATTTGCTTTATATGCTATGTATATGATTTCATGTTTGAGTTGAAGTCTGAGAGGAAGAAAGAATGAGTTTCAACTGTTTCTCTATTTGAGCCAGAGAGTTCCTGCAAGGAGTGCAGTTGAAGTGTCTGCAAGGAGTGCATTGACAAAGGGTTCAGATAGAGATAGCTTTTGTTCTCATCTCTGCAAGAGTGCAGTTAGACACAGGAGCTGTGCAAGGAGTGCGCAGACCAAGAAAAGCTTCAGGGCTGTGAACCTGGGTGAAGTGTCGAGAGACTGTTGCTGCAGGTGTGCGCAGAGTCGAAGATTCAACACTTGGAAGTTGTTGAATGTCTACCGCAAGGAGTGCATGCAAGAATATTTTGAAAGCTTAGGAAGGACAATGTAGGGAAGCTGTGACTGGAAGATTCAAGAAGGCGTCACAAGTTTATGCTACAGGTGGACAAGTTCTATGGAGGAACACTTAGTTATTTCGCAGATTTCTCAAAGGAAGGACGGAAGGACGGTATTCTCTGAGGAGAATCCATGAATTCTCATGAGCCGTTAGATCTCATGGAGGTGAAGGGGAGATACTGCAGGTATTCCCAAGAGGTTTAAATATTAGGAGGGGAAGGACCGTTGATTCGAGCCACAAGGGCCGTTGGATCTATACGTATATCGTGTATCGGGGTTTCATAGTTTGAACTCCGTAAACATTGCAGAAGAAATCATGAAATCGTGAAACGTGATATCCCGATGGCAAGGGGATAGTGTGGGCCACAAGGGTCAGAGTGGTGGACAGGTGGCACGAGTTATTGGAGTTTTGTGGCAAGAAGTCCTGAAACAATAACATCAGGATTCACGATATTGCGAACTCTGAAACGTCGATGGAGTGAAGTCGTTGAATAGTCAACTCGTGCGTGCGTCGGAGTTTCGGTACATCGGGGTTCAGGAGTCGGTAAAGCAGGTTGATTGACATCGCAAATGCCGAAATCGCGATAGGGAAAGTCCCGAAAGAGAAGGAAAAGGTCAGTGTTGAATGAGGTGTCTGGTCTCGGGGATTCGAGAGTACATCATTTGACCACTGACCTCACGAAGCCACGAAGTCTGATCCCCTGAGTGTGAAGAGGGGATCCCACAAAGATTTTCTGTGGGTGAAAATTTTTCGATAGGAAAATAGAAGAACCTTTTGAGGTTCTTCGGGCCGAGAAGGAAGAAAAGATCCTGAGCTGATGTAGACCTTCCGACCTGTGGGTTATGAGGAAGAGTGTTGGCACCAAGTGGTTTCAGAGCACAAAAAGATCCTTTTATTTCTGTAGAAGAGAAAGAGAATTAGCCATGCCGCCAAGGAGAGATAGACAGTCACTTGATCTGGAGGATAGGGAAATGTCATGAAGAAGAGGCAGGTATATGGCTGATCCAGTCATGGAGAGATAGATGCGCGATCTCCGAGCTAGACTTGAAGACATGGAGACAACACAAAGATGCACAGTTGGTGCTGGGGATCTGAGTGATTCTGAAAGCGAGATTGAGGCTGAACGAGAAGAAGAAGTTGCAGCCGAAGATGCATCAAACGAACGTTTGATCAAAGCTATTGCCAGAATGGGTGCAAGAGAAAATATGGACATTCTAGTTTATGAGGGAAACTTGGATGCAAAAGAGCTTCTAGACTAGATTAGAGCTTTGGACACGTACTTCGACTATGAAGACATTGAAGAAGACAAGAAAGTCAAGCATGTTGTCACAAGATTGAAGGGACATGCAACATTGTGGTGGGATGAACTACAAGATGACATATGCTGCAAGGGAAAGCAAAAGATCAAGAGCTGGGACAAGATGATCATGAAGATGAAGGCAAAATTCTTCCCGAGAGATTATCAAATTACTTTGTTCAGGAGAATGTAGAACTTGAGACAGAAGTTGATGACAGTGAAAGAATACACTCAGAAATTCTACAAACTGAACATCAGGGCAGGTCATCGGGAGAGATATGATGAAAAGGTTGCCATATATATGAATGGTTTGAGATATGATATCCAGGATGAGATGAGCATGGTAACCATCCGAACGGTGGAAGATTCTTATCAGATGGCTCTAAAAGCGGAAGAGAAGCTGAGCCGAAAGCAGAGTCAGAGGGGCCGAGGCAGAAGTCATCCAAGAGGAAAATCAGTTGCCCAGGATAGAAACTAGAAGCCCAAGGAAGACTGGAAGAAACCTTAGACTCGAACAGAGAGAGGTGGAACCTCACAGCGAGGGTAGCAATATGCTAAACAGAGAGGGCAATATACTGAGAAAAGAGGAGATTATGTTGACAACAACACTTTTCCTCATACTAGAGGTAGAGGAAGAGGAAGAGGTGGAGTAATCACATGATTCACATGCAGAAAGAATGGGCACAAGTCTTATGAGTGTCCAGATAAGAAGAAAGAAGGGGGAGAAGCTCACATTGCTGAAGCACAGAGGTGGGATGTTGAGGCAGAAGATGCTGAAGGCGGAAGATCGCTCATGATGCGAAAAGTCCTTTTGACACCCAAGAAAGAGGTGGAGAGTTCAGTCCAAAGGACCAGACTTTTCAGGACTGCTTGCAAGACCAAGGATAGGGTATGCAAGGTCATTGTAGACAGTGGTAGCATGGATAATATCGTATCTACAGAGATGGTAAAGAAGCCGGAGCTGGAGACGACTGATCATCCAAGCCCATACAGAGTTTCGTGGTTACAAAAAGGACACCAGGTAACTGTCACTAAACAATGTTTAGTTGAATTCAATATAGGAGGATATAATGATAAGATATTGTGCGATGTCATTCCTATGGATATTTGTCATCTATTGCTGGGTAGACCATGGCAATATGACAGAAATGTGATTCATGATGGGAGAATGAACACATACACCCTGGAGAAGAATGGGAGGACACACATGTTGCTTCCGATAAAGGATAAGGAGGTGAAGCCTGAAGTAAGAAACATTATACTTCTCATGAGTGGGAAGGAACTTCTTACAGAGGTTAAGAAGAAGGAGGATCCACAGTTCATTGTGGTCAGAAAGCCGAAGATTGTTTTGACTAGCACAAGAGTGGATGATTTACCAAAAGAATTTCAGGAACTGCTGGAAGAGTTCGTTGACATAGTAGTGGACGAATTACCTCGTTTGTTGCCACCGATAAGAAGTGTGATTCATCATATTGATCTCATACCAGGTGCCAGTTTTCCAAACAAAGCTACGTATAGATTGATGCCGCAAGAGAATGAAGAGGTCAAGAGGCAAGTCCAGGAGTTGTTGGACAAAGGTTTGGTCAGGGAAATCTTGAGTCCATGTGTTGTTCCAACAATACTCAGTCCGAAGAAAGATGGAGGCTGGAGGATGTGTACTAACTCAAGGTAAATCAACAAGATAACCATCAGGTATAGATTTCCATTGCCGAGGATGGATGATCTGATGGATTGCTTGAGTGGGGCAAATTATTTTTCAAAGATTGATTTGAAAAGCGGTTATCATCATATTCACATGAGAGAAGGTGATGAATGAAAGACAACATTCAAAACAAACGAGGGTTTGTATGAATGGATTTTTATGCCATTTGGCTTGACAAATGCTCCAAGTACCTTCATGAGATTGATGAACGAAGTCCTGAGGGAGTTCGTCGGGAAATTTGTCATTGTGTATTTAGATGACATATTGGTTTACAGTAAAACAGTGGCAGAGCATCTGAAGCATTTGGCTACAATGATGTAGAAACTACATCAAGATAAGTTGTTGATAAATGTGAAGAAGTCCTCATTCATGAAGACATAACTCATTTATTTGGGATTTGTTATTTCTGCGAATGAGTTGAGGATGGATCTAGATAAGGTGGAAGTGATTAAGAATTGGCCATCACTGAGAAATGTTTTCGAGGTGAGAAGTTTTCACAGATTATCTAGTTTCTATCGGAAGTTCATCAGGAATTTCAGTGGAATTAGTGAAACGGTGATGGATACAGTGAAGAAAAGACACAAGTCTTTTCACTGGACTGAAGAGGCTGAGAAAAGTTTCAATCTGTTGAAAAGGAAGATTTCGGAACGACCAGTGTTGGTGTTGCCGGATTTTCAGAAGACATTTCAGGTGAAATGCGATGCAAGAGGATTTGCAATCGGGGTAGTCTTAAGTCAGGAAGACAAGCCGATAGCATATTTTAGCGAGAAGCTGAATGAGGTGAAAGTGAAATACTCCACTTATGATAAGGAGTTTTATGCTATCATACAGGCATTGAAGAAATGGAGGCATTACTTGATCCCGAAAGAGTTTGTATTGTACAGTGACAATCATGCACTGCAGTTTGTGACTCAACAGTTGAAGTTGAATCAGAAGCATGTCAAATGGGTTGAGTATATGCAGAATTTCACATTTGTGATTAAACATATTTCTGGTACTACTAATAAAGTGGCTGATGCTTTGAGCAGGAAGTGTTTGTTGTTGCAGGAGTTCAGATTCAAAACATTGGGTTTTGATGATCTCAGGGACATGTACATTGACGATCTAGATTTTAATGAGGCGTATGAAGCAGCTGAGAATCCAGTTCTCAGAGATAGGAGCCCTTGGACAGACTACATGATTCAAGAAGGATTACTGTTTAAAGGTAATCAACTGTGTATTCTGAAATTCTCCATGAGGGAAAACTTGCTGAAGGAGAAACACAGTGGACGATTGGTAGGGCACTTTGGTCATGAAAAGACGTTCACAAAGTTGAACGAGTCATATTTTTGGCCAAGAATGCGAGCAGATGTCAAGATATTTGTAGACAGGTGCAGAATTTGCTAGCATTCGAAGGGAAGGAAGCAGAATGTGGGATTCTATCAACCATTGCCCATACCAGAGACTCCGTGGGATGCGATTAGCATGGATTTTGTATTGGGGTTGCCAAGAACACAAAGAGGTGTTGATTCAATCTTTGTGGTGGTGGATAGATTTTCCAAAATGGAACACTTCATTCCATGTCAAAAGACCAGTGATGCAACTCACATTGCGAACCTGTTTTTCAAAGAGGTCATTCGACTTCATGGGTTGCCAAGAAGCATTGTTTCGGATCGTGATACCAAGTTCATAGGGAATTTTTGGAGGAACTTATGGAAGAAGCTGGGAACTAACTTGGCATTTAGTTCAGCTTATCATCCTCAGACGGATGGACAAACAAAAGTAATAAATAGAAGTCTGGGAGACTTGTTGAGAAGCTTGGTGACAGAACACCATAGCCAGTGGGACAACATATTACCACAGGCAGAGTTTTCGTATAATGACTTGGTGAATAGGAGCACATGACAGATTCCATTTCAGGTTGTTTATGGCATGCAGTTGAGAGGAGTTTCTGAACTGAGGGATTTAGAACAGACTGCGATTAGGAGTGCTAGTGTAGAGGAATTCGTAGAGGCGATGAAGGAACTTGACAGCCAGGTGAAGGGACGATTGCTGGAATCAAGCCAATAGTATAATCGTAGAGCTGATCACCATAGAAGACAACTTCAGTTTGAGGTTGGTGATCTAGTTTTGGCACATTTGAGAAAAGAAAGGTTCCCAAGGGGAACATACAATAAGTTGAAGATGAAGAAAATTGGGCTATATAAGGTCTTGAGGAAATTTGGGGTGAATGCTTATGAGATTGAATTACCCGATGGGATCGAAATTTCTCTAATATTCAATATCTCATATTTGTACCCATATAAAACTGGGGAAACAGAGACTGGATATGAGCAGCCAGTGATCCAGTGGACAAAACAGATGCCAGTTGTAGAAAAGCCGCAGATGGAGTGCATACTAGATAAGAGAGTAAGCAAGAAGACCATGCGAAAGCAATATTTTGAGTATCTGGTCAAGTGGAAAGACCATCTAGTTGAATATGCTAGCTGGGAGACCGAAGCAGAGATACAGAAGCATGGATAGGCCATGCAGGAGCTCATGGACAGGAGCCCATGAAAATTTTCAAGCCAGGGAGTATTGTTGACGGGTGAAAACGACTGTCCGTCAACTGGAAGAGTGGAACCGGTCCGGGGTTGTCTAATAACCCAAGACGTTTGGGATGAACCACCCTAATGGGTTTAGCGGCCCTGTTAGCCGATCTAAGGTCCTAAGAAAACAAAAAAGGAAAACTATTCTAAACTAACTAATCTAACTAAAACTAACTATTAAACAAACTAATAAACTAATCTAACTAAAACTAACTATTAAACAAACAAAACTAACTAAAATAACTATTCTATATATACAATATACTAACTAATTAACTACCTAACTACTAACATAAATAAAACTTATTCACAAAATGTACAATATCTACAATTTACAGATTTGAATAAAACCTGAAAAACTCATTTATATTCTGCCCCAAGACAGTGAGAGGTATTTTTTGTTGATTTTGTAATTTTATGAACAAGAAATAAAACAAAAACTAACTGAACTAAATGACTAATATACTAATTCTAACTACACATTTAACTAAACATATATCTAACTAAAATACTAATATTATACTAACAAATAAATAACAAACTAACCTGGAGAAACGCTCCATATTTGTCCTGTGTATGATGATTGTCTTAGTTGATCGGAGGGAGGAAACCCGCACCGAATTATCCAGGAGATTCTTGTAAATGATAGCTGCAGTGCTCTCCAAGTTTGATTACAGGACAAACAAGACAAAAAAAAACAACAATCTTATAATTTATAAATCTTCACAGTTAGATAAACCTGTATGCAAAGACTTATACAAAATGATTCAATTAATGAAGAAGAGAAATCTGTGATTCATTAACTGAAACAAGAAATTGCTGTACTTTTTAAATAATGAAAGAAATCAGATTATGGATAAAGCATTAATTAATTCATATCATTCTGCAATAGACTATGATAGCTAAAGTAGTCTATAATCAACTGCAAACGACATGTATAAACTTGAAACAAAAGATTGATATATTGAAAAGCGAAAGCTGTAGCAAAACATCAACTCCTATCTCAGTTTGTATTAGAAATCCATAACCCGGTTCTCCCACAAGTGAGGATGATCCTTATTACACAAAATAATAAGTATTTAAAAACCTTCCACAGGGTAAAACATCCCTGTGGAAGTTATCAAACTGTTTACATAAAATTTGGGATGATATCCCAAGTCTGACTAAACTAGGAACCTAAAATAAAACTAAAACACACAAATATCTCTTAGACTGTCCAGCATGCCCAATGCAATTCGGATGTACCTGAAAAGGGTTAAAAATGGACAAGTTAGAAGGATATTTCATTGATAAAATGATAAAAAATCTAATTCTATAGACTAGCTATAGAATCTTGCGATTATGTAGCTGGTCTAAATCAGACACAGAATCAGCATAAAAATCAATTCAAATCTTTTAAAGAATTAAATTCAACTATTTACAAGTACCTAACAACTAATTGAAAGACAAACGAATCATTCAAATTGAGATTGCTATACTAATTCAGGATCAAAACAAAACTAAAATCAAATGACTACAGAGAAGCATATGCTCTGTTTCGTTTGTTGCCACAAAGTCGGGTGAACAGAATCATAATCAAGCAGTTATGAAATCGTTTCATATCAAACTAAAATCGATAAAATTAAAACAAATCCCAGACAATTGTTATGCTGCCTCATAAACAGGAGACACGATCGAATCCAAACAAGCTCATTTTCCAATCGACATAATTGTATTGCCATAAAAAACGATCCATGCCATGGGCGAATTAAATCAAAACTGGCACATAAATGAACTCATGAAATCATAACATGATCAATCAGTTGGTAACAGAGTTCGTAAGAATTATCCGATCATTTGTTATTGCAAATTGGGGTAGACAAAATCATTCACGAGATCATTTCTTGTTTTCATTTTGAAACGACTATTACCCGAATTTCCTCATACGAATTTGACAAAATGACATAAGTCGATTTGAGTTAACAAACTCGTTTGAAAATTAAAATTAACAGAGCTACAATCAAGTCTATTTTTGATACAAATACAACTCATAAAATCGATCAAACTAATTGAAGATACACAACAATCCAATCAAGCGAATCAAACAGATGGGGTTTAACATAGTTGTCGTGAATCCAAACCGTTCTACGATTCGGGCGTAGATATAATTTGCACAGGCGTAAATGAGAATATTGTTTTCATGAAAAACATAGTCATTCTTTCCAAATCGAAATCAAATAGAGTTGTATTCCTGATTTAAGGGATTGCATGACATCAATTCAAACTCACGAAGTTGTTCCAAAACCACAGCACACAAACTAAATTAGAGTCGATATAATCTAACCATAATGAAATCAAATCAAAGCATGATTGTAATCTAAATTTAGCATGACAACTTCCTATTTAGATTAGATACAAACAAACCCAATCGAAATGAAACCATCGATCTCGTTAACTTAAAAGACAAACGAATCAAATCCGATGAAAATCTATCAGTGGCTAAACTGGGTATGAGCGAATCGTGTATCCAAATCGAAAATTTCATTCATTTTTAGCAAAGCAAGAACAATGTACAGGATGAATGACATTATGACAGAGCCATTTCAAAGGATAGACAGAGCTATTCGAAAACCAAACTCACATCATTACATTAATCTGAGGAATTCACAAAACAAAAATGATATCAAAATTCATACCTGTATGACGAGCAGACGGCTTGATCATGACAATTTGGAGTTGACAACTGCTGTAGCCGATTCAACATTCTTGAAAACGATGGAACCAGTGGTTCTCTGCTTCCTATCAGTTGCTTGAAGGTTGTCTCTTTGGCTGGTCAATACTGCAACTTGATTTTCCAACGATTTAATTTTTGATTGAAGCACAAGAATGTCTATATAGTATCGTTCCAACCATAAATTGCATTGGTCATAGGACAAGTGTCTAGGCTTTGAAAATGCAGGTGAGGGTTTGGTTACATTGCCGAAGGTTTCGTTAGGTAGTTTGATTCCTCGGTAATTGGGATTGTTTTTTTAGGCAAGGGGGAAGATTCGAAACAAAGTCATAAGGTGGCTCGGGGTACAGACCCTGTGAGTAAGGGTACTCATTAGCTAGAAAACGTTCTATGTCATAGTCCAAATCCTCACTAAGGATTATGGGCTTCTACTCAACACTAGGTTTATGGTTATTCCTAGCCATTCTCGAGATAAGCCGAGCATTCTTTTTTCTTTTTCCATCAACAATAGGGTTACCTCTAATCTTTTTTCTTGCAGGATTTTTTATAGCCTCGGCCTTGTCAGTTATAACATCAGGTAAGTAAATATCAGGGTCAACCGAAGGCTTAGGAGAGGGCAGTAGGACATGGAAGGGCACGGGTGGCCTGACCTTGGTTTCATTAACCACAAGCTTGTCAATCTGGACAGGGTATGTATCATCAAAACCATTTCAAGCGATAAAAGCTCGCCAGCTATCACCGTGGAGGCTTAAGTGATGAGTAATGATAAGTTTAATTAGTCCATGGTGGAACTGGATACTATCGACCTTCTCCCTTTTAAACCTTTTTGACATTTTGTACAGGCTGCACTGGAAATAGAAAGGCATATTCAATGGATACCCTATAAAATTAATTAACAAATGCAGGTGGTAGAGAAAAATGAGTCCATACCAGCCCTCACAGGTCACGAGTTGTTTGACTACTATCAAAAGGTCATGCCATCATGGTTTAAGCATGGATATGGGCATACCTCTGTCACAGGATGTGACCTTTCGCGAAATGAACAGTAGTGGCCAGGACACCTCCTCGACCTTAGAGTTTTTAAACCAACGTTGGCCCAAGGATGGTAACCCTGTAGCAGAACTAATAAACTCCTCGTTGATTTCCAACTGAATGTCACCCACCTTGGCTCTACATCCATCAAAAGTCAGGGTGAACTGCTGTGCAACAAATAAATTAAAACCCTCAAATCGCTATACAAAGGTGAGCCAACCGTTATCCTCCAAGTCTTTCTGGGCATTGTCAAATACTAGCAAGGCTTGGCTACCGTTCGGCTTGATTCACACCACTGGTTCCATGGATTCGAGCACACGGTGAGTCCAGGGTTTGGATCATAGCATACACATGAGCAGAGTGCACGAAGGGTTACCCGAACTAATAGAGGTGAAATAGGGATAAGGGATAGGCATTAATGACATCGTGTGAAGGTGGTGGAGTTATTCACTGGCCATGCATAATAGTCATTGCTAATGTACAACCGCCGACGCTCATAGTTGTTTAACCCACTATAGTATAGTTCAACGATCATGCCACTTGACCGACCAATGAAATCAACGGTAAGTGTAGAAACCAACACACGCAATCAACGTTATGCCATGAATCGAAACCAATACCAATGTTTTGGACCGATGTGACAATGTATTGTAAAAACTCATATCAAGAGTTTAACCAATGTGCCAATGCTTCTTCATATAATCAACATGCCAATAGTTTTGAAAAAACAAACATAGGTATCATATCAAATGAAATATATCAAGGGTTTAATCATAACACCTATATATATTCATGAAACCAATGCTCAAGTAGATCAAATCAAAGAACACATAAATCCAAATGCCCATGCGTTACAAACTCAATGAGAGAAAGTCACACAATCAATCCAAGAATGTCCAACGAGTACAGATCAAAAGGGTTTTTCCAATTGCATAATGATAAGTGAAATGTAAGCACAATGGGCACATCAACAAGAAGGATAACGACAGTTCAAATAATGATTTTAATGTGACTACAAAAGAACAAATTTTCATGCTTACAGTCGTGAAAACAAAAACGAAGGTAAATGTGCAAATGTCGCAAAAATAAAAGTGTCGTTTATTTGAAAATTGCGACGAAAATTGATGTGTGCAAAACATTGGTGTAGGAAGCTTATAAGACAAGGGAAAAATGTGAATTGGCTGCCAACAATGGCAACACACTGGTAGAATCAGTTATCTCTGCCCAAAGGAACGAATTCATATTAAGACAACAAAGATAATTCCGACTAAAAAACAACAACCGGAAAATCGTATAAACATCATGACTTACCAATTATTCCAGCAGTGTTTTAAAAGATGAAAACTGATAACAGTTTTAAGACTAGCGAATCATGATATTAAAGATAAAATCTCCAATAATGTTGACAGAGCCACTGCTGCCAGTAGGTGTCCATAGCCGCGACAGGGTTTCCATTTAACCCACTCTGACATCTGTATCCTACCAGGAAGTTCTGGCTCAGAATAAAGGACATTATGAGGATTCTTATTTGCAAATTTTCATATACCCGACATTGCTTCGCTGCCAGTGGGCCTGTCCAGTACCTCGACGAAGTTGTCTTGGCATCATGCATGCATTTACTCATTTCCAGCAGACTTGTTCAACATCCCGACGAGTTTACAAGCACTTCCCACAGCTCTATAAATAATTTATTTTGTTTTTTGAAGAGATATAGTTGAGATGGGTGACGCCTAAAATTATGATATTTTAACACATTTTTTTCAGACCTCATCAGAATTTTTTAGAACTGTTCTTCATTAAGATCCAGAGATGTTTCATTTACAAAAACAACTTCCTAAGGTAGGGAGACATCTTTTGAGTCATTCCCTTAAGGAATAGGGACAACGTAAAAAGATAATAGATGATCATGACAAGCTTTACTCAGAGATTGAAATCAGTCATCTTCTTTCAAACAACAGACTTTTTCCGACACAGATAAAAAAATTCAGAAATATACCATTGATGTTTGTACAAATTTTCTTAGCCATTATCTCATCGAAGGAATTTTCTATTGTCTTGGTTTGCATAGCTCAGTGTACAGGTATGTGTGTTTCCAAAAACACAAACTGATAAATTCAAATAAAAAATCAAAAGCAAAAGGCAAACGAAAAAAGAAAACAAAAGCAAAATATGTGCATAATATACAAGGATTGTTATCAAGCAAAGTATCTATTCAGGGCTTGGCCATTCACCGGGTAGGTGTCAAGATGAACCTCAAGATTCTACAATCGAAAATAATTGGGACCCAACTTTTCAGCAATTAAAAATGGTCCAAGCCACAAGTTTTGAAATTTAGTGTGTTCTCCCTTTCCCTCATGCGGTTTGTCCCACTTCAGGATGAGGTCGCCTACTTCAAAATTTCTATCAGAAGCAGAGTTAGAATCGAACCATCTTTTAACCAATAGTTGATGTTGATCTAACTTGCATTTAGCTTGGGTTCTTACCTCTTCTAGCTTCATCAAAGCGTTAATTCGGCTTTCCAAAGGGGGACAATCTTCTTCTTGGACTTTCTGCAACAATTGTAGTGAAGGAAGAAGAATGTGAGGTGGCAGAATTGCTTCTTTGACATAAACGAGAAAAAAGGGGGAGTTACCTATAGTTGCTTTTGGCGTTACCCTATCATCCCACAGCGCGTTCAAAAGCACATTGTGCCAATTTTTGTGATTTTCAACAACGGTTCTCTTGATGATTTTGATCAAGTTCTTGTTCGTTGATTCTGCCAATCCATTTCCCTGGGGGTAATAGCTAGCATAATACTTCAGATTAATTCATTTTTCCAAAGCGAACTCGCTCATCTCAAGAGAGGAAAAGTAAGAAGCATCATCGAATACTAAACAGTCAGGGATACCGAAATGAGTGATAATATTCGAATTTAGAAAGGTAATTACCTGACTGGTGTTGACAGTTCTTAACGCAGCGGCTTCAGACCATCGGGTAAAGTAATATGTGGCTGTCACAATAAATTTTTGTTGTTGTGAGGATGGGGGGTTGATTGGACCTATGATATCAAGGCCCCACTGCTGAAAAGGAGAATCCACTGAAACATGCTACAAAGGAAAGGTTGTTTTTTGTAACCGCCCTGATGCTTTCTGACAGATGATACATTTATGACACAAGGCATGGGAATCTATAAAAATCATGGGCCAGTAATAATCGGCTCTTAAAACCTTGTGAGTGGTGGTATCACCACCAAAATGGCCACCAGCTTCTCCTGCATGCAACTCTAGCAAGACTTTTTCTGCTTCATCTTTTTCAAGACAACACATCAGTACGCCGTCAAAACTCTGATGAAATAGGATACCATTAACTAGATGAAAGGAGGCGGACTTTAATCTCAACACTCTTATTTTAACGGGATCTAGGTGATGAGGTGCTGAACCATGTTCAAGATAGAATCTTATGTCGTCATACAAAGGACTGACAGGGTTTTGTGTGCAACAGATTAGACTTTGATCACTTCGTCCTAGGTTTGACGTATTGCTTTCTTCTTGCTGTCCTACTGCCGAATCAGAAACTAAATTGCATAACCCTTGGCCTCTCACTATCTGAGCTGGGGTGATTTCTAAGTCATACTCCTGCAAGGAGGTGACCCAGTTGGATCTTTTTTAACCAAGTTCCTTCTGCACTAACAAGTTCCTGACGGCTGGGTAGGGGACAATGAATTTCATCCTAGACTTCAAAAGATAGGATCAAAAGTGTTTAACGGCTTTGAAAACAATGTAGGCTTGTCGATATACCACTGGGTAATTAAGTTTAGCGCCTTTGAAAGAGGATCTCATAAAGGCGATGGGTACTTCATTGTTCTCTGCATTCTTTTGGGTTAAGATGGCGGCATAGGAACGGTCAGAGGAAAAGGTATAGAGTGTAAAGTCTTGAGAGAAGTCAGAGCTCATGAGAGACAGAGCATCTATTATGGCCTTCTTTATTGCATTAAAAGCTTGATTTTCTATGGATCCCCAGTGATATTGGGCGTCTTTCTTTATTAGGTTCTGCAAAGGCCTGACCATTTCGGAGAAGTTGGGGACAAATCTTCTCACAAAGTTAATCTAGCCTAAGAAAGACTGCATAGATTTTTTGGATGTAGGAGGGGGAATTTTTGCGATGACTTGAGTCCTTTCGGGGTCAATAATCATTCCTTTGCTAGACATAATGAATCTTAGGAGTTTACCCTATTCTACTGCAAAGATGGACTTTTTGGGATTCAAGGAGATGCTGTATTTACGACATCGTTGTAGAACGACTCATAAGTGAGCTAGATGATCGTCCTTATTTTTAGAAAATACAGTGACATCATCCAAGTAAACTACAACGGACTGATTGATTAAGCCTCGGAAAGCAATGTCCATTGCTCTCTGAAAAGTGGCATCAGCATTAATCAATCCAAAGGGAATTTTACGATATGAATAAGTGCCCCATGGAGTATGGAAGGTAGTTTTAAGTTGGTCTGGTGGAGACACCAGGACTTGGTTGTACCCCGAGAAACCATCTAGTAAGGATAGCCTCTCAGAACCAGATACTTGTTGAAGGATCTGTTCCATGGGTGGGACATGATAGTTGTCTTTATCAGACGCTCTATTAAGGTTTCAAAAATCGACATAGAGTCAGATTTCCCCACTTTTCTTCTGGACTGGGACGAGGTTAGAAACCCATTGAGTGTGTCTAACAGGAAAAATTATCTTAGAATTTAGGAGTTTATTCAATTCTTTTTGAACGGTCGATTCGAGTTTAGGGTGCATTTTCCTCAATTTTTGTTGAAAGGGTAAGGTTTGGGGCTTCATCGGGATGACATGCTGTATGATGTTAGGGTCGAAAGTTTTAAGGTCATCATACGTCCATGCAAAGACATATTTAAATTCTTTGAATAATTTAATAAATGGAGGGTAAAATCATGAAGCTGGGTAACACTTTCGTGACAATCGGGTCTCCAAAATTTCTCGCAGCAATTTTTCGGCCGAACAAATGTTACTTTCGGCCGAAAATTTTCACGTCAAATTTAACGGTGCCGTCAAAATTCGTGTACAATGTTTTTTGAATGAATTATTTTCCCATGGTAAGAATATTTCGGCCGAAATGTTTATTTTTAACGGATTCCGTTAAAAACTAGGTTTCGGCCGAAAGATTATTTCGGCCGAAAACGTGAAAATGAGACTGTTTGCAGGAAACTGCAAATTCTCTCCATCTTACTTCATCTTTGGAGGTAGCGGACTCCTACAAATACTCAGAATTTAGTTTGAGAATTGATACCAACATTTTTAAAATTGAA
>ML808550.1:55292-83323 GCA_009831015.1 Picea engelmannii | reverse complement strand
TCGTTTTAGGCATGGAGAATTTCCATGAAATACATTGTTGATAAAGGGGTAAATGTAGTACCTTATTGCATTTTAAAATGAGAATCTAAGATGGTCTTGACGATTTGATAGGTAATGGTATCTCATCGAACTTAGAATTTAAACGGAGCCTCGGGTCTGTAACTAATATCAGCGAGTCTTAGATAAATGCCCTGTCATCTTAATGATTGGATGCTTATTTAATTATTGCTACGCATGGATGTATGATTTTCTTGGTGGGGTCGGTAACCCTTGTCCCTTGAAGTCAGATTTAGTGCTTGGTCATAATAACGGTTGTTGTGGTCTGAGTCCTTGTCTCATGTTTTCCTTAGTAGACGAGGGTTCTCTGTTGTCTATTGATGCGCTAAGTTGTAATAATTGTAGGTTGGACTGCTTGTGTCGGGCGGGAATTAGTCACCTTCAGTAGCCCTAGCATTTATGTCTGTACGCTTCCCTGCGTCAAGAATCCAGTGCCGTATCAAGAGTCCCAGGCTGTTTAAAGGCACAGTTCCACTCTTGCGACACACTCTGAGCCGTATCAGTAGTCTCAGGCTGTTTAAAGGCATAGTTCCAGTACTGCGACTCTACTGTTGGATACTTTCGTCCTGTGACAGTACTGTACCTAACCCTTGGTGTCTATTTCTGCTTACTGCTGCTAGTTGCACACCTTGTGTCCAGGGGCATTATTTCCTTGTTGTCACTATGATATGTCATGTCGTCTTGATTATGTTCGTCTTATTTACGTCCTGTTGGTTCGAGTGGTGATGTAGGATCAAGGGGGTTGTTTCTTCTGCACGCGCGCACACACCTTAACAAACAAAAAAAAAATTGCACCTATTTTCGGAGTTGTTGTCGTAACCAGGTGGGTTGTTACACTATCTGCTACGAAACCAACATGAAACTTTTGACTTCCCTTCGTCCGACTAACTTCCTACATATTTATGCTCATATCCACAAATGGAGATGACGACGAAGGTTGATTAAAGAAACCATTCCATACCAATTGTCGGCTGAATGGTTAACCAAATCTCTTTTACCTCCTATTTCTCATGACATAAACATGGGTGGTGTTGTTACAAAAGAGAAAGCCATTACTTGTGCCCAATATCTAGATTTGGTTTATTCCCATTCTATTATTTTGTATGAATTGATTCCAAATGCTCCATGTACATCAACCGAACCATGAAAACCATCCTCCACTGCTCATTTGGATGGATTTATTAGTTCTGTCAAAACCCAGTCCAGTTCATAGTCGACCAACACAACCAATCATTCATTCACTTCCCCAGCTACCGGTTTGACTCCACTCTAATCCAAATCCACCCCAACTCAAGTATCCTAAGTGAATTCAATTGAATTTTCTTCTTCACAATAGTCAGGGGGGGGGATAAAACTAAGAATAAACCTAAGAAAAACAATAATCAAACCGAAATTCTAAAAACACAAGTGAAACCACCTGCTACTGAGAAGAAACTGTAGCACAAACCAAAATTTCCATGTCTCATTTGTGGTGAATATCACTACACATGAGATTGTACCCTTCAGGATGAGGTTGTTCAACGTTTTAGAGGAAATTATCAACCCGTCATATTGACACATCATTTTCCACAACAACAGTCATTGGTTGCACAAAATCCTACACCTCCAATAGGAATTAATCCAAATCATCCTCCTACTGAGGAAGCTTCATCAAGTGCACACATTTACATGTTTAATGGGGTATATTTGAGCACTCATACTACGATGTATGACACACCACCAGGTAAACCCGATAAGGAAAAAGTAACTACTGGGACTACACTGGATCCACCATCCACTTTAGTTACTCCTCCATCTAGATCGCTCCAGATTGAAAAACCATGCTTTGAATCTATTCTATGTTCACCCAAGAGCGCAATCCAAAATTCAACCTTTAATCGAAATTATCATGCTTCTCAAAACTACAACATTGTTGAAGATTTGTCCCAAGCACCTTGTGCTATATCAACTCTCAAAGTTCTACAACACTTCCCTAGCCAACGTAGAAATATATTGGAAACCATCGGAGCCATATATCTCAAGTCATCCAATAATATCACGTTCAACCTGGATAATTTTAAATCATGACTCTCTCACCAACTTTCTTTCCAAATCACTGATGTTGTCCATAATGAACATATTCATCACATGATCTTGGATGAGGGGGGATCCACATGTGTCATGTCCTTGTCTTTCTGGAAAGGCCTTAAATCACCTGGTCGTAATCAATATCCCACCATGTTAAGAGCATTTGATGGAAGAGGTTTCCATCCTCATGGATTATTACAATCCTTAGTCGTTCAACTGGGAGGAAAAAATGTTTCTGTAGAGTTGAAGTAGTCAATGTTCCTCTCGATTATAAATTGTTTCTAGGGATAAGTTTGTTCTATCCTATGAATTTTGTCGCTTCATCGGTTTTTCGATGTGTCTGATTCCCTCATCAAGGTAAAATTGTGACCATCGATCAGTTATATTACTACACCCCCGATGCTCACACTCAAACAACCAATAATATTCCTTTTTTGGGAGACTCAAAATTTACTTATGAAAGTGTTGGGGTAGGTCTCTTGAAATATTATTCACTCATGGGTACCCTCCCTACACCTCTTCCTCCAACCATGCAACACATTGCAATGATTAATATGATTTTGACTATGGCACATCAATCCTTCAGATCATCTGATCCCTGGATTGTACCTATTCCCTTAGAGTTTGATACACTAGGTGACACTATGCCACTTAGTCCTGCATAGTCCAAATACCACACCATTCATTCTATCTCTCCTTCACTGGATGACCAACATCTATTGGAATCTACTACATATTCGTTGCTATTTTGGTTAGATAGCCTATCCTCTACTTTCAATTACATCCTACCTATTTTTCCATCAGATGAATCTATTATGGAAATTCTTAGTATCGAGGAGGCACCATGGGATGACAACCACCATCATTCATCCTTTATTCCTAGTTTGGATGAGATAGAGAAATATATTTCCTCTATCTTTCCTACCAATATCATCGAATCTCCCCAATCCCCGATACTCACTCAGGATACCATCTTTGAGGGGAATTTGAGAAATATCTCTCACACGATTACTGTCGACATATCCATAAAATAAGGTATTGTGGAAAATATGCAAATAGGTGCCAATTGTTCAGCTGAAGAACTTGAAAATTATACCACCTTGTTTAAATAATTTCACAACATCTTCGCCCAGAGCTATGAAGAAATTCCAGGGATCGATCCTTTGATCATTGTGCATGAAATGAAAACTTACCCAGGAGTCAAACCTGTGAGACAAAAAATACACCCGGTTCATCCAAAAAAAACCGCGACAATCAAGGATGAAGTTTAAAAATGATTAAAATATGGTTTTATTTATTCTGTCCCTCTGACCGAATGGGTTTCCAACATCGTTTCGATCACCAATAAATAAGGGACAATCCGTGTTTGTGTCGATTATTGAAATATTAATAAGGATTTTCTGAAGGACAATTACCCTACACCCTTTATCGTTCAAATTATCAATAATTGCATCGGAAGCATCATTTTATCTTTTATGGATGTATTTTCTAGGTATAACCAGATCGACATTTTACCGACTGATCAACAAAAAAACTCCTTCATCTACCCATGGGGGAATTTCGCCTATCAAAAACTACCTTTTGGCCTTAAAAATGCTTGAGCAACTTTTCAATGGGATATGTCGTATGCATTCCACGACATAATACATATTGTTAAACCTTATCTCAATGCCTTTCCATATCACTTGAATCATCAATGAGACCATATTGGTCACCTATGATCTATATTTCTTCGATACATGTTTTACAACATACGTTTGAACCCCCATAAATTCATTTTTCGTTATTGAATTAGGGAGACTACCCAGCTTCATAGTTTCCAAATATGGGATTAGGGTGGATCCCTTAAAATTTGAATCCCTTCTCACTTTACCCCCTCCCAACAACCTTACCCAATTGCAAAGTCTGCAATGGAAGGAAAAATGTCTTCGTTGTTTTATATGGAATTATGCCGAAATCACTAAATGATTCATGAGATTGTTGTAGAAATATGCTCCTTTCATATGGGATGCAACTGCTCAACGCTCATTTGATGATCTCAAGAATGATTTAACGAACACACTACTTTTGCATCCACCCAATTATGTGAAAGATTACATCCTTTATTTAGCTGCCTCAGTTTCCATTATTTCTATGGTGTTAGTACAAGAGGATGATGATGGCACCAAACATGTGATCTACTATTTGAGTAAGAGTCTATAAGGTCCTGAACTCCAATATTCACATGCCAAAAAGTTGTCTTTGGCAGTAGTTATTTCCATCCAAAGACTTTGCCACTATATTATTATACGCACTACCACGGTCATTGCAGACTCGAACCCCATGCACCACATCTTGACTCGTCAAGTACTCAGGGGAAAATACTTGAAATGGATCATCATTCTCCAAGAATTCAATCTCGAGTTTGCCAAATCCAAAGCTAAAAAATCATTGGTTTTTATAGAATTAATTTGTGATCTTCCCCATAGTGACGATAATACTGATCCCAACGATTCTCTTCTCGATGAATCCATGTTCCTCATTAGTACGTCTGATCTATGGTATGGATATATTCTTATGTATCTCCAGACCCAATTCTTTCAGCCCAACATTTCACATGATGAATGACATCACATTAGACACCATTCAAAGCACTACCTTATCATTGGAGACACCTTGTACCATCATGCAATTGATACTATTTTACGACGTTTCTTTTTGGCCCTTGACCAGGTTTTTTGATATCTAGTCAATTTTGACCTATTTTTGGACTTCGACATCCTGTCAAAGGAGGAGCGTAAGATGAAGCAGAGATCATGAGATCTCAACCCCTTTTTGGGTCCTTTTTGGGGTTTTGGGATTATGTAACGGGATTGGGATGTCGGCCCATGGGTTTACCCATGTTTAGGCCTATTTTGTAATATATAAATAGATGTGTAGGAAATGTAAAAGAGAGAAGAGAACGAAGGCATCTATGTGATGTTAGTATGCAAGAAGGCTAAGTGCCAAGAGTTGGATCTCTATGATCAGGAATTGTAAGACTTTATGCATACTATGTGAGACTTGCAGAGTTAAGTGCAAGTCATTGTAGCAATATTGTGGAAGTCTTAGTTCTGGAATGCAAGGAAGAAGGATCTAGTGAGTTGCGCAAATCTTTTTTCATGTGTGGAATAACGTTTTTGAGGCTTTGTGCTTGCAAGCGATTGACTGAAGACAATAAAGAAGAAGAGTTGGTGGACGTAGCCCCAGGGTGGGGGTGAACCACATAAACACTGTGTTGTTATGCTTTGTTCTTGTATTAATTTGTTTATGACTCTCTTGCTAAGTGATTTGATGGAGATAGATAAATCTATTCATGCTTTGTGCTAATGATGTGTAATAATGTTAGATCTGACTTCTATGAATGTGCTTAGTACTTGCTTCTACTAGATATGTTCCATTTTTTTGTGCTAAGTACTTAACTACTTTAGATCAGTGTGAATAATGTGAATCTTTGTTTTATCAGTGGAGTAGATATTGATTACATATTGAGGATCCGTCAGTGCTAAGTGTTATATTAAGTATCATAATCAGAGATCTGTGTCCCAGCTAAGGTTGCAGACACCTAAGTTTCGCAACCACCCTTGCCTCTACCTCGGGTGAGACTTCATATGCTTTGTAGGTGTTGCCGAAAGGGTCAGTAGTTAGGGTTTTGTTGGTGCATTGTTGTAGCATTGAGCCCTGGGTCTGCCCCTGTCCCAACGAATGGTTCCAATGCTGGTACTGAAACTGTGATTGTTGGGAACCAAGAAAGAATAATTTTTGTGCAAATATTCATCCTAAAGTTGTGAAATCTTTGTGCATAGATCTGTCACTCTAGTGCGCAGTATTCTACTTGATTTATAAAGCTCCGTGCTAAAATAAAGAAGATTGATCTGAAGAAAAGAAGCCGGATTTGAAGGAGAGAAGCAAGATCTGAAAGATTTGTGCTCTAAGAAAGGTAAAAGTGAAAATTTATGATTAAAATAGGTAAGAAGTCAATGTCAATGTCTAAGAATAGTGAAAAGTTTTAGATCTGGAAGCTTTGTGCTCTGTAGAATTAAGATAAGTGGAAATTTTTGTTTATAGAGTATGGATCTAGGTATGTTTAATAGAGTTTGTCCTAGTTCAAAAACTAGGGTATTGATAGATGAAGGAATATTTGATATTAATAGATCTGACAAGAATAGTGAGAGATATGTTATACCTATGAATAGAAAGAATTTTTGGACTAACAAGTGGATGCAGTATCCTAAAAAGATTTTTTTGCAGGTTAGCTCCTATGATCCTAGAGCACAGTATCAGAAAGGATGGGAATCATTTAAAATAAAGAGAGGATTAACCCTCTGTTACAGTTGTAGAAGATGAGGACATCTTGCTAAGGAATTCCCTGGAAGAAGACCTAGTTGTCTTTGTTGCAAAGCTATGGACCATGAAGTGTTGGACTGCCTTAGAATGATTGCTAAGATTAAGGGAATGAATCTGAACCAGGAAAACCCTAGGTAGATCTAGAAATGGCAGAATCCCAGAAAGAATCAAATAAAGTATTGTTACAGATGAAAGAAACCTTGAATGACAACCGACATATCAACTTATTGGGGATATTCAAAGAAAAAGAAAGCATTGAAGAAAGAATATGAGACTTTGACATTGACTACGTTCTGGATGAGGAAACACAGGTGAACATCATGACAAAGAGAACTTGGGAAGCTATAGGGAAGCTTGCTATGATTCCTTCATTAGGAGGAATATGATTATTCAAAGGAAAATTGGTAAACCTATGTGGGAAGCTTGCTCGTATACCTATGCACGTTAATGGAACTTCGATAGAAGAATATTTTTAGATTATTAAATTTATTGAAGACAACACCTCGTTTACCATGTTCCTACCAAGCCCTTGGATTGAAAGAGACCAGGCTAGAAGGAAAGAAGAAGAAGCAGTGTTAGAACAACAAAAGCAAGAATTAAAAGAGTTCATGACTAGAAGGATCTCACATTTGATTGCAGAGAAAGAGAACATATCGAAGCTATTTAACATTAGAGACCCTGATGTAAAAGTTGAAAGAAACCTATAAGACCGATAGAAGACTAAAGTACTTATCTCAGATAAAGAAAATGTATTACCCTCAAATCCTAGGAAAGAATCTCAGCAGTGCACAGTGACTATGTCAAACGAAGATAAGAATCAGAATGGAAAAAGGCACACTGAGATGAAGCTCGCTAGAAAGAAGGCTAGAAAGCTAAGTAAGAAGAGGGGTACGATTGAAAAGTTATAGAAGGTTCCAGACGGAACCTCACAGAAGGAAAATTTGCAAAATTGGAGCTTTGTCAGGATATCAGAACATCGACACATGGCACTTCGCCATGGCGAAGTAATATAGTTGCTGGGGACATTATAAACGTTCGATCGATGCTCTGAATGGGAAGAAAGGAAATTATGGTTCGTTATTAGACCATTGGACCATGCCATAATGGATAGAACCAAGTTAATGAATACCTCATACCCATTATAAGCGACCCATTGTCGAGTTACCTATTTATCCCACCATGCCACGCACCGAGAACACTTTTTCCAATTGATAATTTGAGCCCATAGCCTAAGTCGAGTTTATACCGTGATCATCATGCTTCTTCTCTCTCTCTCTCTCTCTCATTACTGTGTTTAAGCTACCCCACTGAACATGATATTGTTAACACCGAGCGTGTATGTCGAATGAGTTGAGCATTGCAGAAAGAGTTGTTGAGGAAGTTTTGATCGACCTGATGACTGAAAGAGTCATATTGATGTCTATTGGTATCCAAGCATCATCCACAAGAGGAATGCTAGCTTCTCCATCCACAACTTGAGTAGGACCATCGTGGCCATTAGATGAGAAGCGAACTAAGCACATGGATGATCTTGTGAATGCTAAGTTGATTCTGAGCATATTACCTACCTATATAGCACCTTTGAACAGTGTTGTAAACTGCGACAATGTACCTAGAGATTTTAAGTACGCCTTGGTCACTGTACGTCCCGAAGGGGATACACGCAGTTTGCGCAGAGCAAGATAAGATTGCAGAGTTGAAGTTTAGCTACTTCAACCTTGATGATAGGAATTTCTACAACATGCTTGCCCCGCATAAGTACCTAACCAGAACAAAGGGAAAGAATTCAAATATCGACCCTCGGTCATGGACCCATAACCTCGCGCAGTCCACCCTGCTAAACGTTATGAATATTCTGCACTTTGGATGACACCAGGAGGTGAATGAATGTGTCAAAGTATTGTTGTGTTGTTACCATGGAGGTTATCTATGGTTAAACCATGACATAATAGTGGATCCGACATTGATAAATTGGATCACAGGGCTTAGTATGCAAGGACCCGACCCATAGGATTTCTATCCTGGAAAATCCATGGATCGCGCTCTTGCTCAAAGGATCAAGGACACTTATGGTTATGTCGAGAAATGAACATGAGGCTACAAGGTAGCTTCCATATAGAGTGGCACAGTGCACCTTGCATGTCATATGATTGCAGGGAAGTTAGTATGCAAGAATTGACCCACCCAAGTGACTGGATTTGTAGTCAACCTCACAGGGAAGTGTGCAGAGGGCCTACAAATGAATTGGGTGCAATACTCAGTGAATCAGTTAGAACTTGACTGTAGATAAGCCCAAGATCAAGGGTACGGATTTAACTTTAGTTGGCTATTGATCCTGATCGCTTTCATCACCTAGGAGATGCCAAAAGGTGTGACCTTCCTGAACATCGAGCCATTTGAACCATTGGTCATGAAGTTTAGTACATTGTGGTAATCAAGTGACATGAATAAGCAATGGTAGTCAAATTTTGTGTTCCATACATACTACAACCAGTTGAAGCTATCCATACAGTCTGAGCCTCGCATAACTCTAAATACTTTACATAGGTTCAGGCATTTGATGAAGTTCAGCGCAGATCGCCATTTCATTTATATCACAGTGCAAGCCAATGAGAACAAGAAACAACTTCAGTCCTACTACAAGATAACAGAGGAGGACTTGGAGGAGGTCACCAAAGACTGGTTGGCGGACCTCTCATTCCAGCAGACCCTGCAGAGATATCTAATATAGACAGTCTAGAAACTACGCAAGATACACCCGAGCCAAGCAAGACAAAGATGACCGAAGATGTCCATGATTTAGACAATGCATCTGTGAATACCAATTCCATCTCACCCAAGCAAGGAGGTGATGATGCAGAGTTGAATGACACAGAGGTTGAGAAATAACAAAGTGACGAGGTTGATCCCTGAAAAAGAGGAAAGGTTCACCTCCGAAACCTTCCTCTCGGAAGAAATCGAAGGCCACTATGAAAAAAGATGAAGACCATCCTCAGATATAATGACTTTGACTTCCTTGTAGCAACCCTAAATGATGCTTCGCTAGAGATAGCAAAGAAGCAATAAGAAAAGAAAGAGGATTTGTATGATCGAATCACGACTAAACTCTAAGGAGTACAACAATCCCTACAATCCAGCTGCACAATATTCACTACGCTGGGAGAGCCAGAAGTGGGATATGATCCAACTCAACTCCACCGAATAGTTGATACAATCAAAGCTCGTCTTCGATGAGTGCAAGAGGAAATAGTGAAAGCCACCCAAGATTTGGTACAAGTACAGGGAGTACTTGTAGAACAACATTGAGCTACCAAATAGGAAAAGAGAGATCTCCAAGCCAAGTTCGATGAAGAAAAGTCATAGTTGTAGCAAGACAAGGAACAATTTCTTGCCGAACAACTCAAAGTGAAGGAAATGGTCAATATAGCACTTTTCTTTGCGACTGTCATAGAAGTAAAGGAAGAGGATCAAGTCACGAAGCAAGTAGCACAACTTGAAGAAGTGATCCAATAGTGCATAACAGATTTAGAGCTACACACTGTACCAGATACTCCACAAGAGGTAAGAGACCAACAAGAAGCCACTGCCCATAGCGCAATTGACATACTGAAGGCCCTTGCCTTAGAATGCAATCAATTTGTTAATCACAGTGCCCAGACATATGAGAAACTTACCGAGAACCCAGAGTTGTAGGCATTGGAGTCGCAGCTCCATGAAGAAAAGAAGCACACAGAAAGACTATAGGTGCAACTGAAGTCTTTGTCATCTATGGAGAGAATAAGAGATCTCAAGAGTAGCAAACCGCCCAACAAAAAATCCATAATATTCAGAGCAAATTTATGGAGATAACTCAAAAACTCCATCGGTGCAAGATAAGGCCTATTAGTTGTTTACAAAGGTGGAAGACTAGGGAGCATAACTGGAGCAGGTTAGCACTGCAACAGAGAAACGCTTAGAAGGACCTGTGAATGATGCAGTCATTCAAGAATTTGCTGAAAAAGAGCATGTAGCACAGTAGCAAGTCGAAGTAGTTCGAGCTAAGCTCGAAGAATTCTAAGCATAATTTCCTACATCAGAGTGACTCGGGATGAGTCACAGATGAGTGTTGGCGGCCTGTTGGCTCTTGACCAGGTTTTGTTGATATCTGGTCAAGTTTGACCTATTTTTGGACCTCGACAACCTGTTGAAGGAGCGCAAGACGAAGCAAAGATCATGGGATCTCGGCCCCTTTTTGGGTCTTTTTTTAGATTATGTAACGAGATTGGGATGTCGGCCCATGGGTTTACCCATGTTTAGGCCTATTTTATAATATATAAATAAATGTATATGCAATGTAAAAGAGAGAAGAGAATGAAGGCATCTATGTGATGTTAATATGGAAGAAGGCTAAGTTCCAAGAGTTGGATCTGTGTGATCACGAATTGCAATGATTTGTGAATACTGTGTGAGACTTGGAGAGTTAAGTGCAAGTCATTGTAGAAATATTTTGTAAGGCTTAGTGATGGAATGCAAGGAAGAAGGATTTAGCCCACTGTGCAGATCTTCTGTCCTATGTGGAATAATGTTTTTGAGGCTTTGTGCTTGTAACCGATTGACTACAGACAATAAAGAAGAAGAGTTGGTGGACGTAGCCCCAGGGTAGGGGTGAACCATGTAAACACTATGTTTTTATGCTTTGTTCTTGTCTTAATGTGTTTATGACTCTCTTGCTAAGTTTTTTGATAGAGATAGATAAATCTGTTCATGCTTTGTGCTAATGATGTGTAAGAATGTTAGATCTGACTTCTATGAATGTTCTTAGTGCTTGATTCTACTAGATCTGATCCATCTGTTTGTGATAAGTGCTTACCTACCTTAGATCAATGTGAATGCTGTGAAGCTTTGTTTTATCAAAAAAGTAGATATTGATTGCATATTGAGGATCTGATGGTGCTAAGTGCTACATGTGTCCCAGCTAAGGTTGCATACACCTGAGTCTCACAACCACCCCTGCCTCTACCTCGGGTGAGACTTCATTTTCTTCGTAGGTGTCGCTTAAAGGTTCAGTAGTTAGGGTTTTGTTGGTACGTTGTTGTAGTGTTGAACCCTGGGTCTGCCCCTTTGATAACATTTCTTAACCCATGAAGAGGATGAACAAGTTTTAAATGATTGTCACATTGGAGCTTGTGGAAGTCATCTTTTTGGGATGGCTACAACCCAAAAAAATTTACATGTCGGTTATTTTTGGCCTGCCATATTCAAAGATTGCATTGAGGCCATTAAAAAATTCCCACCTTGTTAGATCTTTTAGAAGAAAGCATGTACCCACCCAACTCCACTTCATCCCATTGTCGTTGTTGGCCCCTTTTCAAAATGGGGTATTGATTTCATGCAATGTAAGCCTACCTTAGCCGAGGGGCACAATTATATTATCATTGTCATCGATTATTTTACTAAATGGGATGAGGTTATGCCTACATTCCTTAACAATGGTAGAACTGCAACACTTTTTATGTTCAATCACATCATCGCTTGATTTGGTGTCCCACAAGATATTGTAATTGATCATGGATCCCATTTCAAGAGCCAGATGATGGGTGAATTGCACACCAAGTTAGGTTTTCTCCATGAAAATTTATCCCCTTACTACCCTCAGGAAAATGGACAAGTTGAAGCCATAAAAAAAGTCCTGAAAACCATGTTTCAACACATGGTGGGAGTGAACAAAACCTCTTGGAATTTGCAGCTCTTATATGCACTCTGGGCTTATTGAACTTCAGTTAAAACTACCACTTTATTTACACCTTTTCAGTTGGTATACATGATAGAAGCAGTAATACCAATTGAATGTGATATTGCCTCTTTGAAATTCACTATAGAACTCCTACCCCATACCTTTGTAGATGAGGAATGGTTTTTGTATCTAACTAAGATGGATGAAGCATGTCGTGATGCTTCTCTAATCAAAGAGACATATCAAAAACACATCAAAAATCAATATGACAAGTCTATCCAACCTCTCTCTTTCATAAAAGGAGATCTGGTCCTGGTCTATGATCGATATCATGACAAACTTGGGGCAGAAAAGTTGGAACCCATGTGGCATGGGCCATACATCATAAAATGTGTGTTACACAGAGGTGCCTATGAGTTAGTGGATTGCGATGGGTTATCTCTTAGTGAGCCCTAAAATTGGATTTACCTAAAGAATTACTATGCATAGAATATCTCGCATATGTGCTTTGTACATTATTGTACTATATGATTTTGATATGGTGTGCCTTTAATTTTGCGTGCACGAGTTTTTCCCCAGTTGCTTATATTTTTATTTGTAATTGAATGTGCAGATGACATCATCCTTTCCCATCTATTTTGGGTTTACGTATGGCTCTAGTCGACATACCCAGAATATTTCCTTTGTAGCTTGGGTCATTTACCACTCTGGCGAGTTAGTGAGTTCAGGAGGAATTTTCCTCGGATCCATGACCAATAACGTTGCAGAATATCATGCCATCATCAGACTTTCAATCGAATCCTATTCTCTAGGTACATCTCAATTGGTTATCATCCTTTATACTCAAATCGTGGTCCATCAACTAAACCGTGGGTACGCCATTCATAATCAAGTTTTTCTATATCTCCATCTAAGGGTTCTTCGTCTCGAAAGATATTTTAAATTTATAGAATATAGACATATATTGAGATAACTCAACATGATTATGGATTTGTTACAAAATTATATGGTATATTGGTATATTGTGCATAGATAAACATTTAGGACATAAATCATATAAATAAAAACATTATATAAAACAAAAAATACAATATAAGCTTCCACCGCAAAAATCGTTTATATATAATCTTGATAGTGAAAGTTTTTTCAAAATACATCATTCAAAAATCACATAGTAGGGAAAAACATGTGTCATTTATGCCCATATAATCATCATAAAAGACTAAAAGTGTCTAGAGGCTCTACTCATCTCCCTGCACCACATTTTGCTCATGATAACACACAACTTCTCTCGCCACTCGTCCTAGAAAATGAATAATACCTTCAAGTACCCCAACTGTATGTATCTAAATGTGTAGGGGTACATCTTCCATCCTCATCGAAGGGACATCCATGGTAAAACCACAAAGGTTCCTCTCTACCTCTTGGATTCCTCCTACTCCGATGTCAATCTTTGTTGCTTCATGAGCATCTCCACGACATCCTGGTGTCAGAATATTTGTCAAACATGATGTGCCTCTGTCTACATGATGAAAACAAAATTACTTAGATATTGATGGGTGTTCTATATGCACTAAAAACCTTTAATTAAATTGTCAAACCAAGGTAAGTAAACTTAGATTTATAGCACTTTATGTGACAAGGAAGAAAAGATAGAGGTAGTATAGTCTAACCAAGTAAATGGTCTATCTGAGGGATAATCTACTTAATAAAAGACTATCAATGAGCAAACCCTATCAACGAACTTAAACTATTTACCCTAAGTAACTTTTAAACAATGGATCAATGGATTGTCCTAAAGAAGAAAATGAAAACCCTAAAATGAACAAGTTAACTTAATCAATATGATGAGAAAAATAAATCCATTTATCTAATCTATTCAAATTAATGAACAATATCAACAATAAACTAGTCTAATCAATCTATTTCAAATTAATGAGCAACAACAAGTAAATAAACAAGCAAGCAAGCAACTACCCTATTAAAACTTATGCAGCAAGTAAACTAATCAAAACTACTCAACATGTAACTAATCAAACTATTAAGCAAGTGAACTCTATTCTTAAGATAAAACTCATAATTACTTCTAATCTACAAAGGGAAATCTTAACCTGTTGAATTAAAAACATCATAACGAAATTCAAAGATTAACCAACAATTACTCTTAATCTACAATAACAAGAAACTTCAAATATAATGATGATGATTATGTCTTCAGTGTCTTATGACATCACAATGACATCTAACAATTAGTGATAGCTCAAGAGGAATAATTTCAATATTAACTTCTATGGAGAAATGAAAGGTATGAATCAAGCAATCTAACGAGAGCTTAGTCATCATAGAAGAAATATCAACTATCTTGGAAATCCATGTGATCTCTCAATTTATGCATTAATCATCAACGATAAGAAACCTTATTCTATTTAATTCAAATGCATGCTTATGCTAATCTAAGAAAATTCATACCATTAGAGACTTATAACTAAAAACTTAACTCAAACTCAAACTTTGAATTAAAATTGCAATCTAGATCTAGAATGGAAATTTCGTAACATGAACTAAACTAATCCTATTATTGAAAATTCAAATTACAAATTAAAAATGATTATAAAATCATAATTTAAATTCTACTTTGACTTCAACATACTATAATGAAATTGATAAGAAAACTATATAAACAAACTAGATAAGCAAACTGAGAATCAAAATCAAAGCTAGCAATTATTCATCCATTGAAACCTTTCCAAAGAAACTATGTACTCTATATTAACTCAATTCTTTGTTTTAACTTAATACTATGTTTTAACTTTTCTATTTCAACTTGCAGAAATTCAAACTAGCATTTAAGAACACAACAAAGTTAGTAGCTAAGCTTGCAAGCTATTTTGCTAATAATTTAAAAAGACACAACATATTAACAACTATCCTTTACAAGCAACCTGCAAAAAGGAAATTGAAACAATTAAATTATGAACAACAAATACAGAACGTGTAAAATGATAAAAACACATATGACAGGAAAATGAAAGAAATGGCAATTGCACAACTCAAATACACAAGATAACTATCTAACTATTCACCCATACCACTGGTCCCCCCCCCCCCNGGGCCCCCCCCCCCCCAACAAGTCATGGCTACTTCTCAACAACAAATCACGAGCTAAATCAACATGCTTCTGGCATTTAAATTAAAAACACAATTTTGCACAAGTCTGTGGAAATGTCTTGAATTACGCAACAAAAATCATTCTAGCAATTATTGACAAGTATTAATAATCCTTTACAATTTGTATGACCACTACTGTGATATTTATACAGTTACAATTCGAGAGGTCGACCACTGGAAGGGTCGACCTCCTTTAAAAACAACAAATTCCATTAAATGATTTATAACTTCCTGTGGCTTCTAGAAACCAAACAAGCCACTCAACGCTTAACATAAGAGCTTAATCCAAGATGTCAAGGGATTAGTAGCTCGAGGCCATAAGGTTGAACAAAACCCATGTCGTAGATTCGCCCAGAACATGCCGTCGATATAACAACTGCTAACTCACCCATGATTTTAGTGTTGGATGGAGTGCCAGACGTAGTGCAAGATGGAGTACCGAACGAGCTACTAGATGGAAAACCACCATGTGATTTTTCCTTGTGACACGCAGACCGCACATTAGTTTCTTGTGATCATTAAATCAAGATGAACTAAACTGAAAATCATCATAAAACATCAATTACAAGTACCTGGAATAAGCTATGATGATTTTCTATGAAATCCTTCAAAACTTATTCTAAATGGTTATTAATACATATATAATAATGGTCAAAGGATTCAGTCAACATCATTAAACAACCAAATCTCGAGCCCAACAGATCCCTCGTCATAAAACACAAAACATATAAAAAAAATACATTTTTACAAGGTTATGATCTTTTGTACCTGATGCATCCCACTTTGTACCCTCGAGAAGCACTAAATCTGCACTACCCCTAAATTCCACCCCAACATATAGAAAATCCTCAATCACCACAAGTTGCCTCCTCCACCATGCAAAGAAGTCAATAGTAAATCGAAAGACCGAGGGTTCATTTCCCAACCTAAGGGAAAGGATCGTCCACCGCTCCATATGGGGATTAGTTGCGGGGCATGCTATTAATGCAACATGCAGTTTCATCTGTGGAACTTTCTCAAATAAAAATGAAACTAAGAAGGATCCATACCCAAACTTTTTTTCCCTTCTCGTTCGACATTTGTAGATCTTCTCCTTTTGTTCCTTAACAACCCTGCACTCCAGTCAAAGAGCCTACGTTCCAAGCACTGAATAGCATATGATATCTAGGACTTGGGAAATGTGGGCATTAGTACTCCCTACAAATTTTGTGATAACAAAGAGAATAGATCGAAGAGATAAATCCGTCACTTATTTTATGAAAATCTTCCCTCCTACCAAGCGTGACCCTGGTATGCAGTACTCGACAACATATGCCTCTGTCATCCGTGGAGTGGACTAATGTCCAGAGAAAAGAACAGGTGTTCCTCTCCTTGAGAGCCTCGTCAAGAAATACACATCATCTGTGTCAATATAAAGCATGTGTGGTCCTATCTAGAATGATTTCTTGTCAATATCCAATAACCTGATCAAATACTCGAGTAAAATAACTTATTTCCTCATATTTCGGAGCTTGAAGTACTTTAGTAAGCCACAGTTTCGTAAGGATTCCCTCACTTGAGGATCTTGTAAGACAACGGTGTCATCAAATTCATGCTCACAATATTTCCATTCAATCATGATTAGTTATGTGCAAACCTGCAAATTCATGAATTAATCATCATTATCTAAATTTTCAAGGAAAAGAATTTCCTTTTTTCTAGCCTAAAAATAAAAATAATTTTTTTTGCACCTAACGCTCCTTAGAAGGAAAGAACAGAGTGCTAACGCTCCCCAAACACACATACCAGGGCATTTAAATCTTGATTGACACTCCCCTCGATTATTTGATGGAGCGTGGATCGTGTTTGACACTTTAAGGCTTCCCAAGGATCCCAAACTCATAAATTAAAGGATGAAATTCAATTAAAAAAATGTAAATGAATGAGAAAGATATAAGAACCAACCTGATCCAGACGAAATCACAAATGGTCACTTACAACACTTGCAATCAATTGTTGGTTGTGGAGCCTGATTATCTTCCTGGCTCAGAGGTCTTGTGTTTTTCAGCCATGTTTATACCCCATGAAGACTTTACACCCTAGAAGTATGTACACTCTTCCACGCGGGGGAGTGCAGCGGGGGGGTACCCCCTCTGCGGGGTCCAGGACCATTCATTATAAGGTCACAAATCTAACGGTTGAAATTATGTTAGGGTTTTTTTCCCTAGAAGGCAACCCTCTTTTATGAGGGAAATGTATTGTGGCTATGTATGATGGCGAGTATTGTATTCTGAGAGAGGAGACTGTGAGAGAAAGAAGAGGAAGTTACATCGGCTTTTGATGTAGGTTGTATCCCTATTTTGCATGAAAAAATCAAGAGTTCGGCCGAAAACATATGATTAGTAATTTTTGCGACCCGATTCTCACGAAAGTGTTACCCAAGTTCGTTATTTTACCCTTAGAATTTTTTTTTAGTGTTCCCAAAGTTTCCTCAACTAGAAAATACCATTCTTCACATTTCAACAGATATTTCAAAATCATTGCCAATTGTTTATCCTTTACAAAATTATGTTTTTTTTGTTGACTTTTAGTGATGGTTGACTTGCATGTGCAGGTCTATATATTCATGCATGTATTACATAGGCATGCACATGTGAAGGATAATGGTAAGGATGCCACTGTAGATTAACCAAATGTGTTTAAGAAGTACCATTTTATGTATTTATGATCATGAGAATGGAACATGTTTTGTTCAACATTCACTTGATTTAATTTTTCAATTGTTCAAAAAAAATGGATAGCATTTACAAAATAATGGATTTGTCATGATGGTTGTGCATGGTATTTCAATCAACACACTATTTTTATTGGCTAAGTCAAATTCATAAGGATATATGATTTCCACATTCTTGGAGATTTTTTGAAATGGGGCATGGAAAGGGTAAACATGATAACATTGGAGCCTGTGCAAAGTGAACACTTAGGACGTACCAAATGATTCATGTTGCAATCTAGCTAAAATTATTTATCAAAGTAATGGACTAGTGAAAATTTTATTTAGGCCATGAAGTTCATGGATAGGTGAGGCTAGTGTGTAAGTAATTGACTATGGTGTGAACAATAGGATCAAGTTTGGCATACTTTAAAACATGCAATCAGTAGAAAAAATAAATTTGATCTTTATATTGTAAGTTATTTTGGAATGTTGTGCTCAATGACGTGAATAGATATATACCTTGGTATTGTGAAACTATACCTGGCACAAGAGAATTGCACTCTATTTGAAGTAAATATACAGGGAAATATTTTACATTGAGATGAGAAAGTACACATCTTTTTAAGGATTTTTCATTGATGTAGAAACATGTGCACTTGATCAAGGTGAAAATGATGGATATGTAAAACAATGGAACTATGAACCTCTTAGTCCAAAGGGATGACATCAAGTTCCAACATGGTAAAAGACACATGCTAAAGAGGCTATGTTTTTAATGAATCACAATTTATTTTTTGATGTTGTCAAGGAAGGTATATGATCTAATTATTGTGCTCAACTTAGATTATTGGTTTCTTATTTGGCATCTTCAAGGTAATGTTCAAAATTTGAAACAAACAAATGTATATTGACTAAAATTGTGAATTGTGCCTGTAAGCGATGTATTTTTTGTCATTGCACCACAAGATAGTGAAGAGAATGTGGCATACTATTTGATGTGATAAACACAAATAAAAATCAAGTTGGTGAGATTGGAGAAAGATGAAGATTACACATACTAGATTGGTGACACAATTTCTAATGGGTCACATTTTTTAAAAAAGGAAAAAACGCAATGATTATATAATATATAGATATTTTTCTCTTGAATATATCTTTTTTTTCCTAGAAAAATATTGTACCTTCTATTTCATAAAAATTCAAAGTACAATCATTAGGCATCAAGTGCATTCAAATAGTAATGAAAATCATCAATATCTCTTTGACTAACATATTACATACAATTTCATAAATAACAACTTCAATTACATCAAGAACTACCATATAACATAATAGATAATAACAATCAGGACAAAGTGATTTTCCATTAGATGGCCTGGACTCAAGAGACCAACCCACTCATTTCAGCTAGATAGGTGAGTTCGAGGTTGATGAAAATATGAACTAAGCAGATCTTCGCTCCTACTTTCAACCGTATGTGAAGCTCCGAGTTTAATGTAGGTGGACTCAGTGTACCCAAATCTTCTATTTGAAACTACCCATGAGGCTAGGGATTCAGATGTGGGATTCATCATACCCAACTGTCACTTACAACTCACTGCAAGGCTTGGGTTATATTAGCTTGGACTCAGCAAACCGACCCACTCTTTCAACCAGATAAGTGAGTTTTAGGTTGATGAAGAAAACAGACTAAGAATACCCTTGCTCCTACTTTCAACCATATGAAGCTACAGGTTTAATGCAAGTGGACTCAACATACCCAAATCCTCTATTTGCAACCACCCATGAGGTTAGGGTTTCGATGCAAGATTCAACAAATCTATCATTTTCTTGCAACCCACTACAAAACTTGGGTTAGATCAACATTGCTTCAGCCACCACCTACAAGGTGTAGGCTATTTTCAACATTGATCTCCCTACAGATGAAACCCCTAAAACATAGCACCAAAAAGAGAGCATTATGGAACGCATGCCTTAACTTCTAATTGACACCATACTTCGAAACCAATGACCAAGAGATCACCACATGAAAAACACGGAGATAAAAGCTCATATACAACTCATGAAAATCAAACTAAAGAGAGGTGAACTCATGAAATGTTCAATGATTGAATTTGACCATGAATTTATTATGAAAATTTGCATTCCTTACTCCATTGGCCAAATGAGTAGGCTAAAGGTCACTTTTGAGGTTAGTGGTTGGTACACTAACTTATTATGCAATGAGTTAATGTCATGTTTGATTCATGGCATTATATGTTAATCATATGTGTGTTTGAAATTTGTTTCTCTCCTTGGTTGTATTTTATTTTTCTTTTCGCATTTCGTTATAATATATAATTGAAACCATTTTTCTTTTAAATAGATATAATTCATTGTCATATTTAAAATATCTAAATTTAATATTAATTAAGCATTATTCAAATGTGTGTTTGACATAGAAAGCATCAATTTGGTATAGCATCAAAGTGGCATAGAAGCGAAGTGGACCCATAACCCACAACCCTAAGTTCAAAGCCTAGCTTTAATATATCTAATCATAAAATCCCAATAAAAACTTACATCTTTTCAGACACAGAATGTGAGTACATTTTTATTATGGTATCTAATGTGACAATTTTATATAATTAGGAAAAAAAATCATTAGCAAGATGATGCATTTAGAGGATAAAAAACCAAAAAGTGATGGGATAATAAGCATCTAAATAAAATCGTAGCTTTTGATATTGATTAAGTGTTCATAGAAAAATAAATAAATATTGTTTTACAACGAAATGTGTGAAATAAGTAAAATTTCAATCAATGTAAAAATCTAAAACTAAAAATTTATAAATTAGTTTAGATAACTTTGGGTGTTCAATAGGATGTAATTAGATTTTTAAAAAATGTCTTAAAATCCTAATCCCAAATAAATCAAATTATCACATGAAAGTGTAGTGGACATATATCCACAAGTCATGAGGTCAAAACCTAGTTAGGATACATTTAGCCATTAACACTCGAGAGAAGAGAAATATTCTAGATAAGACGAAAACAATTAAGTTTATGAGTTGAGTTCATACTTCAAATATGTAATACAAAGCTTAAATTTCATTTTTATTTTATTACATATATTTGTATATAATTTTTCTTTTTCCATATTAGTTATGATACATTTAGCTATTAGCACTTGAGAGAGGAGAAATAATTTAGATAAGAGGAAAACAATTAAGTTTATGAGTTGAGTTCATACTTCAAATATGTAATGAGAGAGGAGAAATATTTTAGATAAGAGGAAAACAATTAAGTTTATGAGTTGAGTTCATACTTCAAATATGTAATACAAAGCTTAAATTTCATTTTTATTACATATATTTGTATATAATTCTTCTTTTTCCATATTAGTTATGATACATTTAGTTATTAGCACTTGAGAGAAGAGAAATATTTTAGATAAGAAGAAAATAATTAAGTGTATGAGTTGAGTTCATACTTCAAATATGTAATACAAAGCTTAAATTTTATTTTTATTTTATTATAGATATTTGTATATAATTCTTCTTTTTCCATATAGAATATGAGGAGTTTTCATTTTACATTGAATGATATTTTTAAATCTTGACCTTAAGTTAAATAATTGATATAAAATTATTTCATCAAATTGGCAAGTCAATCTTATGTACAGATCACTTGTCAATTATGATTGACAATCTCATTGAACCTTAGAATATTTTCAGTAGATTAGCAGATCACTTGTCAATTATGATTGACAATCTCATTGAACCCTAGAATATTTCCAGTAGATTAGCATGTCTCACTACAAGTAAAATTATTCAACCGAATTGGTAAACCAATACTATGTACATATCACTTGTCTACTATGGTTGAAAATCTCATAATAGGTAGCTTATATCTGTGTACTAGGAAACTGAGCTAGTAATTTACTTAATATAGATTTAATCATACTAGGTATTATAAGCATTATAGTTTTATATGATAATTTTTGTGTCTAAATATTATTAAGAAATTTAAAACTCTTCAATAAAGTCAGTTTTAAGATTTTAGTCGAGAGATATATTTCAATTTAAATTATTTATATTTTACTCATAGTTGCAGGTCATATATCTCAGTTCAAGCAATTTTTAAGACTCTAGATTAATTGTTTTGTTCGACTTATACGTTGGAGACATTTATATTTTGAATTTGAGTGGTAGATTGACATATTCTTTGCTTGTAAATTCAAAGTATATGTGCTAACATTACCAATTCATTTGCATGATAAAAACGCCCATTCCATGTTACAATCTTACAAATATGTAAACACGTTTTCCTACCAGATCATTTGCATGATAACAATGCCCATTCCATGTTACAATCTTACAAATATGTAAACACATTTTCCTACCAGTTCATTTGCATGATAACAACACCCATTCCATGTTACAATCTTACAAATATGTAAACACATTTTCCTAATTGTGTGCCATTGAAATCCCTGACTTCTATAGCTTGAGTTGGCAGTGATATCAACTGAATATTTTGTATGTAGATAGTGTTGCAATAAGAAAAAAATTCCTAGAAAGTATCAACGCACTTGAGAAGCATGAATTTCAAATATGCACCAAAGCATTAAACTAATTATAATTATAATATATAATTTCTAAGAAATTTGTTTCTTTAAACAAAGTATATTATTGCAATATATTTCTCAATGTAAAACTATGCAATTTCTCCTTAATAAAAGGTAAATCCATCTTGTTTATAATTTAACTTCTGATGTTGCTCGATTGCTCGATAACACTGCTCCCTAAAGAATCATCCACTTGTCCATGAAAAAAAGGACATGCATCCATAAACCAAAAAGAAACTCAACCACCTGGCTATTGAATGTTGGTGAGAGAAAGCACACCTTAATTTCTAGTGCATGCTTCCATTGTTGCCTAATGCCATGACCTTCAGGAAAAAAAATCCACACATCGATGAAACAGAAAAATACTAGTCATGCAAGAAATAAAATTGAAAACTACAACAATGACCATGGAAGTGGACTAGAGCTAGTGATGAGGCTTGTTCATGGAAGCATTGGATCTACGCTATAGGTAGGGGACATGCCCTTAACTCTTTCAATTATTTGATTGCTCGGTTGCTTCTAGTGAATGAAAATCAACCATTGCTTTCACATATGCTTGTGTTTACTACTCGGATGCGTCCTTTAGTTCTCAATCCCGATCTTTCTTTTTATCTATATATGGATATTTATCATGAGGTCTTTACTCTGTGAACTTGTAATATAGTGCATTCATTCATGGGATATTAAAGAATACCCCTAATTTCACTAGATATTGATAAATATCTCCCAGAATCATTTTGTTGAACCCCCCTCCCAATACCTCATTCTAATAAAAGAAACCCCTATTTTTACTAAATACCCTTTTTACTCGACCATCTGCATAGAATATGATGGAATATGGATTAGGCATAGAGGTTAAAATTCAATGAAGGAAGAAACCTACAAATTAAATAATAAAAAACAATTGCAAGGAAGGAATTTTATGTGGTATAGCTCTCGAACCGATGTAAATTTTCTCATTTGTGAAGAGAATGGGTGACAACGATCCACAAAATTTTATTTACATCCTCCCCACAACGTGAAAAAACAAATGAGAAAAAGTGTCTTTCACGTCCTGAGTGATTATGGGACTACAAGAACTATGATATGCACTACGATATTTTTTGATTGATTGAAATTGGATTTGAAATATTTAAAAATATACAGAGCTACACATGTAAGGTACAATGTCTCTACAATTTAATGATACTTATATCTGTGTCTATATTCATAATATTACAACATGTTTAGACATACTTATTAATCTTTTTCAAAATTGATCACTCAAATGCAATTTGGTGTTTGATGCAGGAAATGAGTGAGAATAACTTCAATAACTTGAATTTCAAAATTAAGGTTGGCTTAGGAGGAAGGATTACTAGATTGCAGATGAGCCAAAGATTCCATCAAGACTTTGTCTTCCTTTTGCTAGGAATATTTAGGCATATGGGAGGATTTGGTATTACTAGTTTTATTATCGTTTGCAACAAAAACAAGTAAGTGAAAACCTTTGAGTGGTGATTGCAGGTTGAACCACGCTCATGATGTCGTGCTAGGAAAAAGAGAGCCCATAACATCTCCATTGAATCAAACTCGATACTGACTAAGGAATTAATGGAATGGGTCATCATTGACATAGTCTTGATTGGTCAATGAATTTTGCATGGGACTTGGAGGCCCATTGTTCAACACGAGCACCGGTAAGCCCACTGCTAGACATGAATTTTGCATAGACTTAGCCTCCACAACTGACAAGTAACAAAAGACTATACTATGGCTATACCTTAAACAAGGATAAATAGGCACAGACATTTAATGCCGGTGAATTAATACTAAAATCAAATATAGCATTAATCTACCTCATCGTAATGTTGTGAAAATATATTATCCTTTTGATAAGTTTGAAGTGAAAAGATTTCATATAAATTGTGCCTAGCCTCTATATGAGGCCAAATAAGACATCAAATCTTCAAGTTGGTTAGAAAAAGGTGTTTAAGTACTTTATAGACCGAGAAAAAAGTGTTCAATGACATTAAGGCATAAAACTTAGGCTTATACACCTTGGTTTGTGTGTGAAACTACTGCAAAAACAAAAATATGTTTACAATAGTCCGTGATGCCTTTAGGAAAGCACTAATAATCTTCACATTTACCTCACTTCACATTTTGATGTAAGAATAAATGATCACTTTTGGTTGTACTTTATTCACATAATGCTACTAATTTATCCATAGTATTTATGGACTTAGTGTGAATTTCTTTCAATAATTCATCATCATAAAAATTAAAATTAATGTTGGGAAAGGTATTCTCACCCATAGGAGGATAATTTCCAATTATACAAATGCAATCCATTTGAAGAAAAAAAAAGCATTTCCCCCTATGTATATTTAGATCTACTCTTTATATATAAATAAAGAAATGAAAATAATCATTTCCCTCCGGTTAAAAAAAAATGGCATTCCTTGACACAATGGTGACTTATTCATCCATTAGGGACTTTAGGGTGATAGATAAGACTTTAAGGTGAGATGATTTTACTAATGTTTTAGGATTATAATTTTGTCTAAAAATTGTTGTTTATATTATAATAATGGTATTACTATAATTGACTATTTTATTCCCTATACATGATATTTTAGAATTGGGATGAACCTGTGATGAAGAGTAGAATAGGGTCTGTGGAAAAGAGAAGAATTATAGGGTTTGCGACAAACATAACAACTTGTTTATTTTGATTTGAGAGTTGAATGACATTCGAATATATGAGAGACATGGTTGAGCACATCTCCAGTGGCTAGGGTTTACCCTAGCCATCGTCCATTTCTTTCTCATTGCAAAGTATTTACCACATTCTTGAGCTAGTGCAAGTTGATTATGCATGATCCATTTCTTACTCTTGAGATATTTTAGGTGAACTACTAAAGAAGGCACAAATCACAAGATTACTGATGGGGTGTATGACTTGGCACCCCACAAATATTTTTAGGGATTCCAAAACCTGTCTATATATATTTTTATAGTTCTTGGTGATCAGTATTGAGGGGACCATGGATGAAGAGGTCCAACTTGTCAACTAATCTGGTTATGACATGTCATAAGAGAAAATATTCTTCTCCCCTTCAAGCATCACCTCATTAGTGGATATATTATCCTTCTCACTAGAAAGTGATGATATCACCTCACTAGATCTCAAGCTCAGGATGTGTAGTGTTTCCCCCAACTCACTTATCCATGGAACGAGGGATTTTATTGCTAAGGGATATTTGTCAGGATTTGGGAAATATCAAGATGATACTATGGAAACCCCTCATGACTACATGTATTTAGGTATACCCTATGTGGAAGATCTATCTTTACTATTGGTGAATAACTTGAGATAGTTTCATCCTCATGCTTGTCCGAAGCCTCCAAATGCCAACCTTGTTGGTGAAGTTGGAGCTTAGGATTCATTCCTATTTTCATACCTGAAGGATGTGGGTTTTGGATTTTTAGGGTCTCGGGTTAGTCTAGAACATTCATAGGGAGGGTGATACATTAGTGATGTTGGGAACGATAAGAAGAAGAAATGAAGGGTTATCAAGAATCATGGTGGGGAGGTCACTATAGAAGTGAGAGAGGACATTACAGTGGACCAAATTATGGATTTCTCTAGTCATACTTTGGTTAGTAAATACTTGGGTAGGTGAGTAGGGATGGGATTTTATTGTAATGGATGGAAATTTAGGGGGGATCTGGTCTTGGTTATATTTGGGTGGCTCATCTTTTAGCCATAGGCTATCTTGGATTTTTTTTTCACTCGAAGGAGGATGTTGTTTTAGTCTTAAAGGAGGTATGGTTTATGGATAGGTCATAGTTATACATAAAATCTTGGCACCCCATTTTTAACGTCAAGAATGAACTAATGGTAGCAACTCCGGTTTGGATCAAAATTCTAGGCCTCCCTATAGAAATTTAGACAGAACATGCTCTACAAGCCATAGGTAACCAACCTAGTAAAACACTTGTGGTTGACGACAATTTTATCGATGATGGATTTAGGTCTATAGCTCAAATCCTTGTAGATATAAACATCATCAAATGTTTGTTTGAATCTTTTGAGTTGGTTTTCATGGAGAAAAGATATACACATATACTGGATTACATTAGAATCCCTTTGCAATGCTCTAGATGTCACTTATATGCCCATGTTTTTAAGGATTGATCAAAACCATTCACTAAGAAGGTTTGAAGGAAGTTTTTTTATGAGGCATATTCTAGAGGAACAGGGGATGCCTACTTTTGTCCTAGTGAAGGAGCAGTTGATAGCATCTGATATCCCTACTAAAATTCATATTTTGAAAGAGTTTGATATTGGTAGTGGAGGAGACACATTAATACTTTTTGGGGATCTCTCAAATACCTTTATTGTCATAAATCAACCATTTTTGGGAAAATATTTGGGTATCAAGGTAGAATATGATTCAACATTGGATCTCTCTTCTCCAACACTAACTTTGTGGGTCGTTTGGGTTCCTAAAAAGGGTCACTTGGATGTCTCGAGTAAGTCACTTTCTTACCCTTCATATTCCTTATCAAATAACACTTTAGGGGGTATGGATGATTTCAACCTTGATATCCCTAGACTGATCAAAAAACCTTGGGGTAGGCCCCCTAAGATGACCAAATAGCCTTATTTTTCAAAATTCTATGGAATTCATTCAATTAAAATTTCAGATGATTTGGACCTTGGTGAGCAATATAAATTTTGGGTCAATGGGTGGGTCGAAGTATTATTATTTCGACTCACAATCCAGAGGAGGAGGGAAGTATCTTCTATGTCCCAAGAAAGGAAAGACTCTCAATCTAGGTCTTTTGGGGGGTTTGGGTTTGGATGTGTTAGTGTAAGGTGGAAGTCTCTTGGTTGGCAAGTCATCGACCATTAAACATGCTCAAGAGAAATTCATCATTGAAATTAGCCAAGGAAAACAAAATTTAATCATTGGGGTCCTTAGAGCATGATGAGCCCCATCGATGATTTCCCCATGAAGATCTTATCTGTGAAAATTTGAATCCTAGGGGTACAAGCCAAATGTTTATTCCTTAGAATATTATTTGACCTAGAACATCCTAAAATTTTTCCATTGCATGAAACAATAGGAAAAGGGGACTATTTGATCCTTGATCTAAAAACTGTTGTTGAAGGGTTTGTATTTCTTAGCTTTGGATTCCAAGGGTTTTTCCAAGGGTATATGCTAAGAACCAAACATCAATATAGCATATAAAAACCTCAGGAAAAGTACTCAACGCCTTGAAAAAGAGATAATTTCAGATAATAAGCCTCTTCGAGGGGGAAACCTCCTTTTACCCCACTTAAATGTTCAAGTACAAGATGATTC
>ML808550.1:29785-42897 GCA_009831015.1 Picea engelmannii | reverse complement strand
TGAGATTGTTATTCCGCGAAATAGCACCTGCCCGACTGATGGAAAGGGGGTGTTACAGTATGGTATCAGAGAATTACAGCTTCAAATGAAAGAGTGCTACAGTTTGGCATCAAAGCGTTACAAATTCAAATGAAAGAGTGTTTCAACAGGGTTATAGTAGATGTCATTCCGATCACTGTGTTTATTTTAAAAGGATAGAAAATGGAAGCTATATTATCTTGCTATTGACTATAGATGACATGCTTGTTGCATGGTCTAATATGCAGGATATAAATATGCTCAAGAAGAAATTAGCCAATTCATTTGCGATGAAGGATTTGGGTGCTACAAAGAAAATCATTGGCATGAGAATAACAAGAGACAAAAAAAATCGCAAATTGACATTGTGTCAGGGTGAGTACATAGAGAAGGTGTTTGAGAGGTTTAGAATGCAGAATGCAAAACCAGTTAGTACACCTTTGGCCAACCATTTCAAATTAACTAAGGAAATTTTTCCCAAGACATAGGAGGATATAGAATACATGTCCAGGGTCCCTTATTCATCAACAATTGGCATCTTGATGTATGCAATGGTTTGCACAAGACCAGATATTTCACATGTAGTGGGAGTTGTGAGTAGGTATATGAAAAATATAGGTAAAGAACATTGGGAGGCAGTAAAGTGGATTCTCAGGTATTTGAGAGGTACTGCTACTCATGCATTATGTTTTTGAGGTTTAGACACTTCTATACAGAGATATGTTGATTCAGATATGGCAGGTGATAAAGACTATAGGAGGAGCACCACAGGGTATGTTTTTACTATAGGTAGAACAACAGTAAGTTGGATTTCAAAACTGCAAAAGGTTGTTGCACTTTCAACAACAGAGGCAGAGTATGTTGCTGCTACAGAGGCTAGTAAAGAGATGATTTGGTTACAAAGGTTTATGGAGGAATTGTGAAAGAAGTAGGAGAATAACAGGTTGTATTGTAATAGTGAGAGTGCAATTTATCTTGCAAATAACTCAGCCTTCCATTCAAAGACTAAGCATATAAATTTTAGGTACCACTTCATATGATCTTCTTTGGAAGATGGACATTTGAAGTTGGAAAAGATACACACTAGCCAGAATCTTGTAGACATGTTAACAAAGGGAGTAACCAAAAAGAAACTGAGTTCCTAATCAGTTTCAATTTGTCTTCAAGAATGAATATGAAGATGAGAATTTTTCCTGGTCCAAGAAGGTTCAGAGTCTAGCATATACAACAGTAATGGAGTTGTTGAGATGAATATCCAAGTGGGAGATTGTTGGTTGTGGAGCTTGATTATCTTCTTGATTCAGAGGTCCTTGCTTTTAGCTGTGTTTATACCCCATGAAGAATTTACACACCATAAGTATGTACACTCTTCCACATGGGGGAGTGCAGAGGAAGGGTACCCCCTCTACGGGGTCCAGGGGGTTCGGGGGCGAAGCCCCTGAAAGAAAAATTGCCTTGTAAATGTATATTGTATTTTCATTGTAAATCTGGATCGTTCATTATAAGGTCACAGATCTAATGGTAGAAATTATGCTAGGGTTTTTTTCACTAGAAGGCAACCCTCTGTTATGAGGGAAATTTATTGCGGATATGCATTATGGTGAGTATTGTATTCTGAGAGAGGAGACCGTGAGAGAAAGAAGAGCAAGTTACAACGGGTTTTGTTGTAGGTTGTATCCCTTCATTTGCTAGATAATAATAAAGGAAGGACATGGAAATTTATTTGGTGGACGTAGCCTACACTGGGTGAACCACATAAATATTTGTCTCTATTATATTGTTTATCTTCTATGTTTTGTTTCTGCATTTGTTTTATTTTATTTCTTCGCGGTCCTGTTTTTCTAACACTTTGTCGCTAGTTGGATGCAGTCTATTTGGAACTGACCATTTGGGATGTTACTCTAGATGGAATGCAGTTCTAGTCCTCCCTTGTCGACCCCTTCATTAGTAGTTCTGTCCACTAGTCCATTTGCTAACCTCCGTACCCAGTGTAACTCCACTGTGATCCCCATCTGCAAGTGCTCCTGAATTTTTTGTAGGGAATGAGCTAAGCGCCAGTGCCTCTGAATTTTTCCCACTCTGGTACCGTTTTGGAGTGTCCTTACTATGTTGATGACCAACGTGGAATCTCCTTCCACTATGGCATTGTTCATCCCTTCCCAGTGTAGAATATCAAGGATGATCTCCAAGGCACCAAATTTCGCGGCGTTGTTCGTTGAGTTTCCCAGACTCCCAGTGTATAGCCGGATGATTTTTCCTTGAATGTCCCTGATTACTCCTCCCATTCATGTCCATCTTGGGTTACCTTTTGATGCCCTATTGAAATTCATCTTGAGGGATCCCTCTAGTGGTGGTTTCCATTTGTGCTCACTTACTTGTAGTTGCGGTGGTTGTCTTACCTGATTAGGGTTGCATCCACATTTTAGTTGAAAGGCCTCTATAATTCAAAGGTCCTGGTCTGTGAGTTGCGCTCTTCATGTTTGGCAGTTGTGGCTCTATACTGTTTCTCTTGTCACAAAGATTATTGTCTCCTTAATATTCCCTACCTTCCAACTTTGGTTCCTGAAGATGCATTGGTTTCTTTCGTTTCATATTTCCCATATGATCATTCCCAGGATGAGGGTCCAACGGAGATTCACTTCTTCATTTTCATTGTAGTTCTCTTTCCATATGTTGATAGTTGCAGATATATCACCTCTGATCCTATTGGACTGTTGGAAGATGCCTACTTCCTAGTCCCAAAATTATGTTGTGTAGGTACATTCATCAAGGATATGGTTCATTGTTTCCTCCTTTGCTTCACATAGGTGACATATGGAAAGACCTATGAATCCTCTTTTCCTTAGGTTTTCCCAAGTTAGAATTCGGTTGTGGAGTATTAGACACTGGAAGATTTTTACTTTTGGCCAATGGGGGATGTTCCAAAGATTATCCCATTGATGCGTCAGGTATTCTTGGTCCTAGTCTGCTATATAGTGTCAGACTTATTTGAGATTGAATTCCTAGCCATCTTTGTGCCCCCATCTCAGCTGGTCATTTTCATTCGTGACTTCAATTTTTCATCTCCCTAATTCCTCCTCCACCTCTTTTAATGTTGTTGTGGTTTGGTCTCTATTATGTGGGGTGAGAGTGTTCCAGATTCTCCATTTGTTGTGATCTATCTTAGACTCTGGTTTTACCTTGCATAATCAAATCCTATTAGAGTTCCTCCCGGTCTGGTTTTTCCATTCTAGGTTCGTGTTGCCAGGAATCCTCCCAAAATATGGTTTTTCTATCATTTCTTACTTCCCAAAAGCTGTGTGTCTAGATCTAGACCTTGTTGCACCAAGCTAGGTTCCAAATGGCAAAACCTTCCCTTGTGCCTCTAAAGTGGATTTTATCCTGGTTGCATATGTCCTGGGCATACTTTTCTTTGCACAGGTTGACGCATGGTGTAGTAGTTTCTTTGACCAGATGCCAATAGAGTTTCTCCCCATAGGTGTCATTGGTCACTTGTGGGTCATGTAACCCCATGCCTCCTTTGCCTTTTGGTTTACAAACCTTCTCCCAAGACACCAATGCCAATTTTTTTCTTGTTTCCTCTTCTCGCCAAAGGAAGTCCCTTTGTATGGTTCTTATTTTTTGTAGTATCCCCTTGGGGGTTGGGAAAACGGAGATCATGAAGGTTGGAATTTCTTGCAAAACCAACTTGGTTAGGATAAGTCTTCCGGCTAGGTTGTGGGATCTGTACATCTAATTTTTTACCCGTTCTTGTAACTTGTTGATTATTCCTTCCCAAGTTGACAGTCTATAAGCTTTGTCTATCAGGGGAATTCCCAAGTACTTGGTTGGGAGTGATTTGCATTCAAAGCCCAAGATGTTGGCCAAATTTCTTTGGATTGTGGGGTTGGTATTAAAGAAGAAGATAATAGATATGGACTGGTTGATCTCTTCCCCTGAGGCTTCCCCAAGCTCTTCTAGGACTCGCATGTAGGCTTTCTTTTCCTTGACCATTGGTATGTCATGAAGTAAGGTGTCATCCACAAACTGTTGGTGTGTGGAATTAGGGAATTTTTTGAAGGCTTTGATACCTTTTATTTCACTTATTGCAGTTGCGCTTTTTATGCTTCGACTGAGACTTTCCATCATTAGAATGAATAAGAAAAGGGAGAACAATTCTCCTTGTTTGATGCCTCTCGTGGGCTAGAAAGGTTTGGCAGGGTCTCCATTTACTAGTAGTGAGTAGCTTGTTGTGTATACTAGGCTGACTATCCAACTGATCCAGTGTTGGGTGAAGCTGAAGGCTTCCAAGGTCTTAACCATATAGTGCCAACTAATTTTGTCACAAGTTTTTGCTAGGTCCAGTTGTATCATCATTCTCCCTCTCTTCTGAAGCTTCAAGGTGTGGATAAGTTTGTGGGCATGGATGATATTGTCCATTATTTTTCTTCCTTCCACGAAGCCTACCTGTTCTATAACCTTGGAGATTATCTTATAAACCACATTGCACAACGCTATAGGTCTGTAACGATCAGGGATTTTGGCTTCAATTTATTTGGGGATAAGTGTAATCATTGTAGCATTCAACGCTTTTAGAATGGAGGTTGACCTTCTAGAGTCTTCCACTACCCTATATACGTCATGTTTGACATCTTCCCATCAGGGTTTGAAGAACTCCACTGTGAAACCATCTGGTCTTGGGGTTTTTCCATTGGGCATTTCCTGGAGTGCTTGGTCAATTTCCTCCTCCACAATGGGCTTGTTCAAGTTGTTATTTTGTTCTTCAGTGACTAGGTGAAGGATATGATGGACATGGATGATTTTAGGGGATAAATTTCGTTCATGGGCTAATTTTCCATGGTTTTTCCAAAAATGAGATTCGCTATTTTGAAAATGATTCGCCCAAATTCTATAGGATAAAATTATTTTACCTTAAAAATCGCCAAAATTTTATAAAAATTATATAAAATACTTAGAAATTTGAATATTTTTACAAAAATATCGCCAAACATTTATAGTTGAAATATAAAGGATTAGTAAGATTCGCCAAGGTTTCTACATTTTAAAATAAATTTCCATCCTTAAAATCATCCTTGATGATGGATTATCCTCTGTATGGCCTCCTCTGTTGGGTTCTTGGGCTATCTCATGGAAGTGGTTTACTGGAGTTTTTTCGATGTCCTTATGTGACTCTCTCTCTCTATTCCATCCTAGTCCTTAATCTTCAAGATTTTGTTATGGGATCTTTTGTCGATGGTTGTTCTATGAAAAAACTTGGTGTTTCATTCTCCTTCCTTTATCCATATAATCCAGGACTATTTTCACTAAATAGTTTCTTCTTGCTGGCATCATGCTTCCCATTCCTGGGTCATTTGGGTCTCTTCCTTTTTCTGCTCCTCTGTGTAGCCCTCCGAAATGCAGGTTTCCTAGAGTTTTTTCATTTTTTCTTCAATGTTGTTCTTCTCTTGGTTTATATTCCCAAAAGTTTCCTTATTCCACTCCTTCAGCCTATATTTGATGTGTTTTAGTTTATTATATATTTTGAACATCCTTGTCCCTTTCTCTAGTTTCTCCTCCCACCACCATTGTTTGATTCTTTCCTTAATTGTGAGGTGTTCAATCTATAATTTCTCAAACCTGAAGGGTTTGTCCTTTGGTGTGGTCTGGAAGCCTACTTCTAGTTGCACTAGCCAGTGATCAGATCCCTCCAAGGGAAGGATATTTCAATTTAAGGTTATCTCCTGCATAATGATTGACTCTGACACTAGGAACCTTTTGAGTCTTGTTGCTACCTGATGTTGGTTTATCTGTTTATTTTTCTAAGTGAATTGGCCATTATTAGTTTTCAAATCTACCATCTCTGTTGTGTCTATGAACTTTGAGAATTATTTTGCATCTCTCTCCAATCTTCATGTACCTCATTTTTTCTCCGCAAGTGACGCGATGACGTTGAAATACCCTGCTAAGATCCATTGAAGGTTGTTGGATCGATTTTTAATATCTTCTAGGTCTCTTATCATTCCTCTCCTTTCCTCTGACACCTAGGGCCCATACACATCACTGCATAGAATCACCTCTGTGTTCCCAATGATTTGCATGCGCACCATAAGGGTATGCCTGGTCGTTTCAGCTGCTATTAGGGTTAGTACTTGTGGGTTCCGTAGGGTGAGGATACCTCCTGCCATTTGGTGGCCTTCGATAGTCACCATATTGTACTTGTGCCATTGTTGTTGACTGATTGTTTCCATTCTGTCTATATTACATTTTGTCTCTTAAATAAAACAAAGATCCAGTTGTTCCTGTTTTAGTCTATTTATAAGGATTCTTTTCTTTCTTCGGTTGTTTAGGACTCTTATATTCCAAGTTATAACCTTCATTTAAACATGTGGGGGGGAGTTGGGGAAGATCTTCTTGATCTTACCTAAGTTTATTAGTAGCACTACAAGCTCCTGTAGGGTTACACTATTTGATTTCCTGCCTTTTTTCCTCCGTGTCTGCTTAGGTGAGAGATGTGGTTGTCCCTTGCCAGATTTGACTCCTAGGTGTCGAATCTCCCAGTGTGTATGCTTTAGGCCTCTAGATTTGGCTTCCTCCCTTAGGAGGAACAGGTACTAGATGTGGTCAAGTTTCTTTATTGGTGCACTATCTACTCCCTGTCTTTTCCATTGCTCCAGTATGTTTGTGAGATCTATCCCCTTCCTTTCCAAAAGGTCTCTGAGTTCAAGATCTTTTGTACCTACTTTGCTTGGGGTCATTTCCACATCTCCCTATGCTTCTTGCATGGGGGTGTTGTCATCTCTAATTTCTCCATCCATCGGGTTTGCACAACTTTCTTGTTCCTTCTGGTTATTTGGCCAGCCAGTGGGGTCATTTGTTGTTTGTTCTCTGACTTCTTAAGTTTCATTCCATTACCCTTGAGTAGTCAACTACCTAAAAGAGAAGTGGTTAATTTAAAATTCATTAAACTATTTTATTGATATAAAACCAATAGTAAAATAAGATTTAGGGCCTTGGTGGATGGTTGGAGAAAGGCCACAAAACCAAAACTAGGATTCACAAGTGCTATACATCAAAATTCCTCACTTCGAAAATTTCACATTCTCATTACCGTAAGTGTCGTAAGTGTTACACTTTTGTCACAAGTGTCACATTGTCTTCCCGTAAGTGTCAGATCACGAACAACACCATGAAAAAACTTGCCACAACCCCTAAAACATGTTAAAATAAAAAGACTCATCACATGACAGTCATAACACATGTTTTTCTATTGGAATTGCTCATCTTGGCAACTTTTGGGAAGATCAATGCTCCCCTTCTCATACACAGGGAGGGCTAGTGCTCTTTGTCCATCTCAGGGGGAGTATTGTAGCGCTTTGTTTCCCATTCTAAGGGAGTCTTGAGTTGGTTGAGAAAATCTTGGAAGAAATCCCATTTTCTTCTAAGGACAGATATGGATGGATCAAGTTGGTTTGGCTCGAATCTAACTCATAGGATACATATAAGGGAGATATCACAACTATTGGAGTCACATCCTCAAATAATTCCAAATATACCCAAGGTATTTGAGCCTCTTAGAGCCTATTAATGGAGACATTCCCATGGAGAACAGGAGGAAAAAATCAGCAAGGCATTGTTATTTTGATTGTGGATATTTCGAGCAAGGGTTGGACAAGGAGGACTTGGAGAGGTTGTTACAACATCATCTGAAGATTGTAAGTTTCTTCTTGAAGTTCCCATATACTATACTTGGCCTATTTCCTTAAAGTATGTGGTTTCATGTGCTTGTCTATGTTTAATCTGATTCGCATAAATGAATTTGCTTTTCCTAATCCATTAGAGTAGAAGGAAGTCTCTTGTTTCTTGTTGTTCATTGCAGGTATTGATTTGCACCAGGAATCAGATCAAGCTTGTGGGTAGGAGCATCTAGGAAAAATTCCATAAACATAGTACATCCTAATTTACCTTCTCCTCTCTTTTTCGATAAGAAAAATGAGTTTATAGAAATGGTAGTGTCCAAATGATTGTTTATGTCTTGGTATAGGGGTCGGTAATCCAAGGTAAAGTTCACATGTCCGCAGGGGAATATTTTTGTAACAGAAATTGGCAATTCCATTAGGGAACAAATTTTCAGTTTGTTCTTTCCTTGTTTAATCCGTGACCTTTTGCTATCCTTAGATCCTATCTATTGATTTAATCTATCTTTACATATTTTTGTCTTTGTTAAGTTGTCTCACATAGCCTCTTACTGATTTTTCATGAGTTATTGGGATATTTGATATTTTCCTCAAACTTTCTTTAAAAATAGTGCCCTTTTGCAGTTCAAGTCAGAGCGTTGTTTCTTAATTAGTGCTCCCCTAGAGTCTACTAGCGATTGCTACAACACTCTGGTGCTTTGGTTACCATAGCGTCTATTTTTCTTTCTTTGAAAAATTGCAAACTTTATTTCTTGTTGGGAATAGTCTTTGGATCTCTTTCTCTAACTCAGATATTATTATATCATATATTTCCCTATGTTTGAATCATACTTGCTACCTTTAATTATTTTATTCCTTATTGAGTTTGTGGTATCTTTCCTTATTGCGAAATCGATCGTTCTCTCTCAAATTTGGCTTCTTTTTTTCACCATTCTTAATTATCTGATTGATTTGGAGGTTTTCTCAAGGAAGTTCATTGATCACATAATTGTTTTCTTTATATTTGATCTCTTACTCAATTTTGGAAGACTATAAAGTGTGACTTTCAGTTTCTTAGTGATTTTATTTGAGTGAATAGTTTGGTGTTTGTTTTTCTTTCGGTCTCTTGTTTACCGCTGAGAGTGTCTTTGTTTGTGTTCTTTTGCTTTTTCTTTTTCAAATCACAATAGTGAACCTTTTTCATTATTAGTGAAAGAACAGAGCATTAGATGAACATATTAGTTTTCATCCACAATCAAACAAAGAAATGCTTGTATGCATTGTTTTTGGATATTGGAAAGGTCTTCTTTATAATTTGGAAATTGGCTGAATTCTTGTTGAGAACAAAATATCCTAAAATTTCACATTCTTGAGTGTTTTTTAGTGACAAAAGAAAATAAAATCTTCTTCTTCTCGTAGCTAGAAGTTCATTGAAAATAAAGTTTGTATATCATTCTTTTTACCTTTTTGTGGAGTTGAGTCTCAAACATCATCAATTTCACTATCATTCACCCTTGTGTAACAAACAACCATGAAAATGAATGCTAATTAAAATTGAACTAGAAACTTTTATTTTTTGGATATTTACACCAATAATAGACCAGGACTAGAGCTTTGGAATAGGCTATGAGAATAACTCTCCAAATCATTCAATACAAACTTAGAATCGTGTGATAGGGAGAGAAAATCCAACCTTCATATAAGTATATCTAGTATCCCCCTCTCACACATGGGTTAAACACAAGGTCGTGTGTGGGAGAGCAATGGAAATTATCCCTCCAAGGATTAACCAATCATAGTGGTACAATCTTATATTGGGGGTTCTTCTTGAGGATCAATTGTTTTCATTTGGTCTCAGAGCTTCATGAATTTTGAAACCATTTGGGGCCCTCTAGAGTTTTACGGGTCCATTTTTCCTTAGTTCTCTTGAATAATTTCATACTTGGTATCCTACCCATATGTTTGGACTCATATATTGATTGTACCCACCTATAGTTTGAAGGCAAGTTGGTATCCTTCATGGCTTACCAAGTTTTGTGTCAATCTAACGAAGGGAAGTCAAAAATCAAGTGCAGATAGGTAATTGGAAGGGTTGTCCATAATGTAATCTAGAATTATTGGGATTTAATATTCCTCCTTATGGGCTGGGGTTTGATGATCCTCCCTGATGTTGTTGATGAAACAGTTCTCCCTAGGGTGGTCCCTAGGATTGTGGGAGGTTTCTGGTAAACAAAGTTTGGAATTGTCCCCCTGTCATCGGTTGGGTATCAACTAGGATTTGATTAGTAAAAGGGAGTTCCCCCCTAGTCAAAATTTATGCATTGAAGGATGGTTGCCCCCTAGTTGGGATTTTCCACTAAAGAGGGGTTGGCCCCCAGTAGGGATTTGTCCCATAGTTGGGTTTTGTTGTGTGGCAGGGTTTTGCATCCTTTGATATGAAGATGTCCTAATGAGGTTTTGTGAAGTATATGAATATTTTTCTTGAAGAGGGATGGTATGTGTAGCCATCAGGGTACTTTGAAAATGACTAGGTAACATGACTCTTATTTCACTTTGAACTTGTCCTGAATTGGTAGCGATATTGACCCTTTGTTCGATGGGAGGATTAATGAGATCACCTAGCGGTCCTGCATCTTCACTGGCTGTGGTAGATGTATGTGGAGGGTCAAAAAGTGGTTGGATGAAATTAATTTTTTCATAAAAATCTTGACCTGATGGAGTTCTCCATATAGAACGAACATGAGTTTGTTGTGGATCTATCATTTTAGAGTGGACATGGGTAGTGTATTTTACGTTGAAAGTTGGTTGTTGTAGTTCCATGTCTAGTTTATTATATGGCCTTAACGGTAGGCTAGGGTGATCTTATACTACATGATTACCTGAGGAATCCACTCGGAAAAGGAGTGGATTGTATGGAATTTCCAAAGTCGAGTTTGCAGGAAGGGTGGAACCTTCCTGTATTGCAACTAAATCTCTCTCAGGATTTTCTATCAAAGGAGTGGTAGCACTCCCAACGTATGAATAATTTTTGACCTCTTCATGATAAGTGTCTTCGAGTGAGCTAGGAGGTATGGGTTTGTATCCTACGAAGGAAACCCTTGCATATTATGTGAACTATGAAGACCGTTATCATCCATAGTATAAATTTTAAGGAAAACTAAAGTAAAAAAAAGTCATTCGCTAAAAAATCTAGAAAACCAACAAGCAAAACAATGTCTTCTCTTTATGAATGCACTAGTTGGTTATGAAATCCAACATCTTTTGATAAAATTTAGAAGGGGATAGGATATGAGTGGGTGGACCAGTTACTTTGGACTGAAGAATGTTGCAGTGTTGAAATCCCCAAATTATGAACCAGAGAGTATTTACTTAGCAACGCCAACACAGATGTGCGTCAATAGATCTCGCTGGTTTAATTTGTTTATGTTGTTGTTTATGTTCCCCAAGGGTTAGGTATTCAAGGGTTCTACAGACAAGGGTTTTCCCTGGGCTATAGCTCTCTGATATATGTACGGGGTCCAACAGTATTACTCGGCCCAATATCTCAGGGCACTAACTAAGGAGGATAGACCGTACCCTTAGCCATACTACCTGACTACCTAGGTACTAGAGAGTATCTTCCCGAGTGTTGTTCTCGGTGACACTATAGCAGTTCGACGACCGATAGGTTTATCTAAAGAGGGCTTCAGGAAATCTAGGCCGATATGTACATAGGTGCTGTCTGATGCACTACCACTCGAAGGGGTACCAACAGGGGTTACAAGGGTGGCCAACATATGTGCGCTTAAGAACCACTTGTATTTCCTGCGTGTATGAATCCCTCAACCACGGGTTTATGCGCGTAACAACAGATCTCTGTGGCTTAAAGACGCCAGAATACGTCTCTACCCTGAAAAAAAAAATTACCCACAATTTCTGCCAAGGAAAGTGCTCTGATACCACTTGCAAGATACCAGATATATAAAATATGCAGAACATAAATGAAATGCTAGAAATGACAGAATGAAAGTAAAATATCCAGCATAATCTTCACAATACACAGAAATGATATATGAAATAGCAACAGAAATAACACTTTGATTCTGATAGCAATGTTCATAGGCCTCTTCGAGGGGGAAAACTCCAGTAGAGCAGCGCTTTGTTACAATAATATCCAAGCTAGGGTTTTCATACCCTCGACCCTTATTTATACTAAATGTGTCTATTAAGAGAAGCATCTAGAGGAATATCCTTCTAGAAGCGAAATCTTCTATTAGGTCTTCTTACATCCACCTTATTCTATTTTATTGAAAGGTCTTATTAATATTTACCTTTATTACATCCGAATACATTGATCTACCTATTTGCGGGTTAGGACCTTAACATATATTGTCCACTTTTAAAAATGACATGAATCTAGATCTGGGTGGATGGACAATTGAATTATTTAATGATTTATTTGACCTGTTGGGAGAGGATATACTTTGAGTGGTTGAAGAAGTAAAAAGGTCGGGGAAGGTCCCTGTCAACATTAATACCACTTTTATTTAACTAATCCCCAAGGTGGACTGCCCTAAAACCTTTGAAGGATTCAATCCCATTTCTTTGTGCAACTATCTCTACGATATCATCTCTAAGGTGCTAGTAGTAAGACTTAAACTACTTATATCCAATTTTATTTTAGCAAAAAAATTATGGTTCATGGAGGGTAGGTGATCCATGATCTTTTCGTCGAGTGACTTATAAATAATTGCATTAAATGAACATAAATTAAAGTGCACCATTAAAGAAGAAAAAGATAAAAAATGAAGAGACATAAGTAGCAAATTTGAACACAAAAACTTGATAATGAAGTTCGTCCCTGGGGGGATACGTCTTTGGGTATTTCTCTCAAATGGGTAGGCTCTTTCATTAACTCAGCAAAAGAATTTGGAAAAATACATAAGTATACCTCATTATAAAATCAAGCTACATAAATAATGCTCAAATAATAAAACTGACAACACCACTAAATTTGTGGCATCGAATTACCAAAAAATGATTGTCTCCACACCTCAATCTGACTCTGGCACTCCCAGAACCAAGAATAAATTTGTCTTGGTTTTTGTGCCCCTCTGCAACCTGCATTAATGACTGGAATGCATCGAATTCCATGCATAAAAGGTTGTATCGTACTCACGCCTCCTCCACTGGCTGGGCGAACTCAACATTTAAACAATTTTTGTGGCATTGGTTACAAAGCAAGGTCATTGGCCTGTTGGTTTGGGTGGAATTATTAAGGCTCATAGAGGGGACGAGGTCCCGGGGTCAAACCCCAGGGCCTACCCCTTTTGGGTTTGTGTTGTTGCAATATACATACATACATACATACATACATACATACATACATACATACATACATACATACATACATACATACATACATACATACATACATACATACATACATACATACATATATAT
>ML808550.1:9074-29738 GCA_009831015.1 Picea engelmannii | reverse complement strand
ATATAATATAGTTTGTTCTTCTACGTGTAGTGGTGGGGATATCCATATCCCAACATTTTAACTATGACCAAGTTTGGTATGGTCCGCCAAATTTTGCGGACCTGCCAAACTTAATATTTTTTTTCAAAATCCGCTCACGGACTATCATTGTGGTTTTCGTGCCTGCCACATGGAAGCCTCTAATTGGGCCACGTGGTGGCCTCCCACTGGGACATGTTTTCCTCTTCCATGTCATCATGCCATGTCATCATGCCACATCCGTGTACGGACTATATAGACTTCCACATGGCATGATCCTATTGGTCCACGAAATGACCCAAAAATTCCAAAACCGGGTGACACATGGTAGGATCTAGTGTTGCCACATCACCATGTTCACATCATGTTTATGTCAGCATGACATGTGTCACCTTCCTTCTCATGCCATGTGTGTTGTACGTATGTTGACTCATCCCCTGCTGACTGGGCTAGGTTGACCAAAATTTGACCGCGAATATATTTCAATCCGTAAATTCGTTTGACGAGTCATTTTTCATCGTTAGAAATCTTGCAACACGCTCTTCGTGATCAAGTCATTTTCACTGATTTTTGGGACCTTTATTTTTTTCCCCTTTCTCTGTCTTCTGAAGCCATTTTGAGCATCCTGAGTTGACTCTATGAGTTCTGAGAATTTCTTAGCCTTCTATGGATCCTTTTTGGATCACGCTTTCCCACTAAGAGATTTTTGGACCACCAAAAGATTTCATCAATCAACAGGTAAGTGAGGGAAGAGTCCCCTCACTTTGTCCTTCTTTATCCACTTTTCCTTGCTTGGATGTGTTCCCTTTAAGCCTACTCGAAGATAATTAACATCACCCCTAAGTGAAGTCCTTGTATGTCTGTCCAGGATGATATATTCCTGTAACTCATCCAAGTATTCAGGTGAAAACTCATTAACTGAAGGTATTGAAACTTCCTCATATTGATCCATGATCATGGGAGGTTAAAAATTTTTCAAGTTCTCAACGTTCACAACTGATTAAATATGCATATAAGGTGGAATATCCAGACAAAAAGAATTGGTACCACTTTTCTCCAAGATAGTGAAGGGTCCATAACGAATGGGATTGAGTTTCTTTCCCTTTCCCTTCAATCTCTCCTTGCTCACAAGTAGAACACATCACACACCCCTTTACATATTTAGTTACAATTGCTTTCATTTGAGGCCAGTAACAAAACCTCTGCAAATGCGCCATAGTTTTTCCTACCCCAAAATTCCCAGACATAAGAGAAGTGTGAGCTTCTTGTATTACATGGACTCGTTCACTTGTAGGAATACATAGCTTTCCTAGATGATAGAGTAGTTTTCCCTGCAGACAATAGTTCACTACCTGTTCACCATGGGTTAGCTTCTCATATACTTCTTTAAAATCTTCATCGATGGCATATTGTTATATATAGCTATCATGAGATAAAGAATTATTCTTCAAAATAATAGAAGCAACAATAGGAGGTCTAGAAAGCATATCGGTTACCTTGTTACTTGTACCCTTTTTGTACTTGATTACCAAATGAAATTGTTATAGAAAACCCATTCATAGTGTTGATATTGTTTCAATTTGGTATGTGCTTGGAGATACTGTAAGGGTTGGTGATCTGTATGTATGATTGTTTCCTTCCCTAAAAAGTAGTGCTTCCATTTCTTTACGATTTGGACTAATGCATACAACTCTTTATCATGTGTAGGATAGCTAACAACAACTTGGTTAAAAGTTTCAAAGTGGTAACAAATAAGATTATGATATTTCATCAATACTGCCCCCATGGCGTATCCGTTGGCATCTATCTCAGTCTCAAAAGGCTATTGAAGATTCAGTAGTGCTAATATTGGTGCAATACTGATATTCTCCTTCAAGGTGTCGAAAGTTTTTTATTTCTTTCCTTCCCACTGAAAAGTGTTCTTCACACTAGTTAAGGCATGCAAAAGAGATGCTATAAAGGAGAAGTTGGAAATGAACCTCCTCTAATACTAGACTACACCTAAGAAGATTTGGACTTTGGTTACACTTTTTGGCTCAAGACAATTTACAATTGCATCAATTTTAGAAAGATCAATTTTTAATTGTCCTTCTACAATATGACCTAAGTACACAAGTGCAGTCTTACCAAATTCACATTTAGACAATTTTACATACAACTTTTCCCTTTGCAAAGTATCCAATACTTTATTTACATGGCTCATATGTTCATCCCAAGTCTCGCTAAAAATAAAAATGTCGTCTAAGTACACAATCAAAAAGTCATATAGGAAAGGCTTGAATACATCATTCATCACACTCATGAAAGTTGTCGGAGCATTACAAAGCCAAAATGACATAACTAAAAATTCAAACGATCCCTACTTGGTTTTAAAGGCAGTTTTCCATGCATCATGTTCCACGACCCTAATTTGATGATATCCACTACAAAAATCCAACTTAGTGAAATCAACAACATTCTTGAACTGATCAAGTAAATCATCTATGCAAGGAAGAAGATATTGATTTTTCACTGTGATTTTATTTAAGGCCCATTAATCGACACACATTTTCCATGTGTCATCCTTCTTTGGCATGATCACAATTGGAGAACCACAAGGAGATGAACTGGGCATGATGACCCCTTGATCCAATAAGCCATGTACCTTCTTCTTGATCGTTGTCATATCCACAACTTACATCTTGTACATGCCCACATTAGGAAGATAAGAATCCTGCTGAAGATCTATCTCATGTTGGATTTCCCTCTTAGGAGGTAATCCATCTGGGTCTTGAAAATTATCATTATACTTAGAAACAATGTCAATTAATTCTTTTTTATGATATGGATCACATCCTTGGAAAGCATCGGATGTCCTGACATCTTTCTCTCTTACGACCATGATTACATATCTCTTATTAGTGCTTATGAGTTTTTTCATTTGCCCTGCACTAACAAGTGTTGTATTTACCCTCATGCTATGAGCTCTAAAAATATATTCCACTCCCCCTTTAGTAAGGTGGTATTTGTTTTCATGATGAAAGAAGAGTTATTTTCTATCATAAAGATAAGGAATCCCCAACACTATGCCACATATATCAAGTGGTACAACATCCAAATCCACTTCATCAATCAACTTTGAAGCAATAGAAAATATGACCCTATATTGTTTGGTGACATTAAGTTTTTCTTTATCACATACCCAACCAAGAGGATAAGGCTTCAGATGTGGTTTGGTTTCAAGAACCATCTTCTTGACAAGTGCTTCAGATATTAAGTTTACTTGGGAGCTTGAATCAAATAATGTATCTATATTAGTGTGTTTGGATACAACTCTTATGTGAAATAATTCATTCCTATTTCGTTCATCATCATGAGATTCGTTATTGGAACTTGAACTAGCATGAAGGTAATATTTACCTTGTACTCCGACAACTATGATCTTTCCTTCATCTCCTAAATCAGAACCAAGATCTTGTTGCACTGTAGCAATGGTTTTTGTCTTCCGCTTTCCACCAAATTGTTTCGATTTGTTTTTTGGAACTAGTTTCCAACAATGTTCTTCATCGTGACCACTTTTCTTGCAATGAGAGAAAGATGGATTTCCTCCTTCTCTCGTCACTATGGCGATCTTCTTGTACTTCCTTTTAAACTTCTTAAAATTTTAATGTGGGAGATTGGAAGGTTTCTTCATGGGATCTTGTTGAACATGCTTTCCCCTATTTTCAAGGTGAGTGGCTTGCACACAAACTTCATCAAGAATAGTGGGGTTAAACAAGAGCAAAGTATGACAAATATAACTATGAATTGTGCCAATATACTTCATTAAATTTTCATAATAATCCGAAGGAATGTTCAATGCAAGAGCTTTCTTCCTAAATTCTTTTGTGAAACTTTGTACAATTTGACCTTTACTTTGCCTTAAAGTTTGTGATTCCATCATTTCTTTATGTAAATACCCTAATGGATAAAATTTCTTCCTTATCGCTGATTTGACCATACGAGAGTGGTGCCTTCTATCCGAAGAGAATCCAGTTGCACTATAACTTTTTCTTCATCAATATGTTGAACACGACAATACACTTCAACCTGTCGGATCCAATTATCTAGCTTTTTAGGATTAACATCTCCATTAAACATAGGTAAATAAAATTTTACATCAATATTTAATAATGGTTTCTTAAAAGAGGCTTTATGGCTAGAATGATGAGAATGATGAGAATGCTCGGAGGAAGAAGAACTAGAACTTGAAGGTGAAGAGAGAGGTCAGGAGGATCTCCTCTAGCCCCTTGGTTTACCAAAGCATCATCATTTGTGTGTGCTTCCTTTCTCTTCCCTTTCTTCTTCGTCCTCTTCTTTTAATCTCCATACATTCATTCGACCATTTCTGACATGCGATAAAAGACCATATGGAATTTTTTCTCCTGTTCATCACGCTTGCCCTCTTTTTCCATTTTCTTCCTTTGGGATGCATGGCCAACTTCGAGATTGAAATTATTAAGAGTTCCTTCACCCTGCTTATGCTTGGCCCTAGTAAGCATTCACACTCAAAAAATCAAGTCAAATATGACTTCTATGATACCAACATGATCTGAGGTATTTTCATCGAGTGACTTATAAAGAATTGCAATAAATGAGCATAAATTAAAGTGCACCATTAAAGAAGGAAAAGCTAAAAAATGAAGAGAAATAACCATCAAATATGAACACAAAAAATTGATAATGGAGCTCATCCCTAGTGGACTATGTCTTTGGGTCATGCTCTCAAATGGGTAGGCTCTTTCATTAACTCAACAAAATAATTTGGAAAAATATATAGGTATACCTCATTCTAAAATCAAGAAGCAGAAATAATGCTCATATCAGAAAATAGAAAACACAAAAGAATTCGTGGCGTCAAATTACCATCTAATGGTTGTCTCCACGCCTCGATCTGACTCTAGAAATCATAAGCCCAAGAAGAATTTTTTCTTGGTTTTTGTGCCCCTCTACAACCTTCATTAATGACTGGACTACATGGAATTTTGTGTCCAAAAGGTCGTACCGTACGCACCCCTCCTCCACTGGCTGGGAGGACTCAACATTTAAACAATTTTTGCGGAATTGGTTACAAAGCAAGGCCATGGGCCTATTGGTTTGGGAGGAATTATTAAGGCGCATAGAAGGGAGGAGGTCTCGGGGTCAAACCCGCACGCCTCCCCCTTTTGGGATTGTGTTGTTGTAATGTGTGTGTGTGTGTGTGTATAGATATAGATATAGATATATAATATAGTTTGTTCCGCTATGTTTAGCGATGTTGCTATCCATATCCCAACGTTTTAATCATGGTCAAGTTTGGTTTGGTCCTCCATATTTGGAGGACCCACCAAACTTAATATTTTTTTCAAAATCCGCTCACGAACTGTCATTGTGCTTTTCCCGCCTTCCACATGGAAGCCTCTGATTGGGCCACATGGCGACCTCCCACTGGGCCACGCTGTCCTATATCAGTTCATCATGCCATGTCAATATGCCACATCATCATACGAAATTCCATGTGGCATGATCCTATTGGTCCATGGATTATCCCAAAAAAAACAAAATTGGGTGACACATGGCAGCCTCTGGTGTTGCCACGTCACCATGCTAACATCATGCTGATGTCAGCATGACACATTTCACCTTCCTTCTCCTTCCACATGTGTTGTATGGATGTTGACATCATATATACGGATGTTGATTTCAACAATACATATGCTAACTCATCCCCTGTTGACTAAGCTAGGTTGACCAAACCTTTATCACGGATATCTTTCAATCCATAACTCTATTTGATGATCTGTTTGCGTCGTTAGAAATCTTGTGACACACTCTTCGAGATCATGTCATTTTCACTGAGTTTTGGGAACTTTGATTTTTTTTCCTTTCTTTGTATGTTGAAGCCATTCCGAGCATCTTGAGTTGCCTTTGTGAGTTTTGAGTTGTTCTTAGCCTTCTCTGGATCCTTTTTGGATCAATAGGTATATTTGTGAAGCCATTAGTACAATAAAAGAAGGAAGTAATTCTATAGATATTCCAAATGATATGGTTGTTGTTTTCAAACTTGATATGTCTAAGGAATATGATAGGGTCTCATGGATCTATCTAAGATTATTTTTAATTCATATTGGTTTTTCTTTCCCTATAGTTAAGTGAATTATGACATGTTTAACCTTTATCTCCTTTGCATTTTTAATTAACGGTGTTTCCTTTGGGTTTTTTAGGTCCTTTAGGCGGTTGAGACAAGAATTTTATCTATCCACCTACCTTTTTCTTCTTATGGCATAAGGTATTAGAAAAATTTTGGATGATGCTAAAAGGAGGAGAATTGTGCAAGGTATAAGGGTTGGCAAGCAAGAGAGACTCAACCATATTATTTTCGTACATGATGTTTTGTTGTTTTTGTTTTGGTTCAGATTGAGAACTAAATTCCTATTGGGATATTCTCCTTCTTTATAAAAACAATCCACGGGAATGAAATTCAATGAGACTAAATATACTCTTTATCAATATAAGATCAAGTATGGACTTGATGCATTTATTGCTAGATATATTCCCTTTTATACTTTAGACATCAATGCAGGGATAAAGTGTCCAAGTTTCTATATAAAAAGAAACAATTATGTGAAGAATGACTAGTATTGGATGACCAAGAAGGTGGAAAAAAAACTACATAATGGTGCAATAGATGGTTGTCAAGTGGAGGCCATTTATTTATGGTAAACTATATGTTGGAGGCTATTCATGTATACTAGCACACTCTGACACATAAATATTAGGGAGTATTGTTTCAACTTCCTGTGGTAGGGTAGCAGTGAATATAAGGGTACTCAGTTGGTAAATTGTAGAAATATTTCATCCCCAAAGGCATTATGAGGGTGGGTGTTACAGAAAAAAATTTCACATCTAAGTGTCACACCTTAGTTTCACATCCCTGACAAATATTTGTGAATGCATATTTGTTTAGGTATTATGCATAAAAGAAGAATTAAAGGAATTTCATTTGATCTCATTTGCATGATAACATCAAACGAATAAATTCATGCATTTTAGATCTTTAGAATTAGAGTTGTAGTTGATAAAATTAAAAAACTTAACATCCATTGGTTTTGAAATTTAAAGGAATTATCTTTTGATAATTTGGGAAATATTTGGATTCTTAATTTAAATGAATATCAAATTGCATTGAGTGTTGCATGCATTTAGTGTAGTACTGAGTGTTTAATCATATTTGGAAGAAAAAGAAACCTCTTCTCCCTCTTTTAAGTAGTATTCATTGCAAGAAATTGTGCATTTCATTTTCCTACTACATGGTTTTGGGAGTCAGGTCAAAAAATAATTAGTGTCATCTCCATCTACCATTGAGTAAGAAACAACTCTAAACAATCAACCACGCATAATTAAAATAAATTAGATTTTTTATTTATAGAACACCAACATTAGTCTAGGAATCAAAATCTTTGGACTATGAAAAGTGAGTAAATTGTCCAATATTACTAAACAGACTGTAGAACACTAAATAGTGCTTAAATGTTATTGTCATATAGGCATAACCGGGAACCCCCTCTAACATAAGGGATAAACAAAAGGTTGTGTGTGGAAAAGAAGAGGATATTACCCCTCCAAATATTGACCAATCACAATGAAAAGAGCATATATTGGGGGTTTTTCTTGAGAAAATATTGGTTTCATTTGGTCTCGGTGCTTTATGAATCCCAAATCCGTTCGGGGTCCTCATGAGTCTTACCAGTCCACTTGTCTTCATTTCTCTTGAATATCTTCAGTCTTTGATATCCTTCCCAACATTTGGTCCCAATTGTCGACTGTACCCCCCTAGAGGCCAAATGCAAGTTAGTAACCTTAGTGGCCTTTCCTAGGAATCTACAGAGGTGACTGTGGGGGGATTCCCATATTACCTAGGAAAAAAATTGTATCACACTTTCAATACCCTTGAAGGGTGACCCCACGAAGCAAGGGTTTCTTGCACTGAGAAGGGCTTATACATGGAGGTCAGGGTAACTTCTTCTCATATCTTTGTTGGTAGATTGATATCCCGTCATAGGAAGGTCCATCTACTATTTTTCTGGTTGATTACCTTTAGCTTTTTTAATTGTGTGTTCTTTTGTCACTTATAGGTTGACCTAAGATTGTTGTTTTTTCTGAACTCTAGTTGGCAATGGTCTTCGTAGGTCTTGTAGGATGAAATGGTTTCCTCCAAAAGGTTACGAACCCTTACCTCCTCATTCACTCGAATATCATTCCCACGAAGGAACGATAAACAAAGAAGTTGTCTCTGAGATTGGGAGTGTAACTAGTCCTGAACAATTTACAGAAGGGGGCATAGGTTTTTAGGAAGGTTTTGTTCCTGCAAACCCACCTTTAATTGGCCAATTTGGCCCTATTTTAACATTTTAACTAGTTCATTTTTATCCACATACATATTAAATTACTGTAGAAGGGATATTTTTATGTTTTTTTGTTGATTCCTATCAAGATCTCTAACCTCTTTATGCCTAGACATGGTATGTTTGTTAGGTCACTAGGAAGCAAGACACTTTGATGATCTCATGTTCAAAGGGCATGCTTAGACTTTATTCGAGCTCTTAAAAAAACAAAACATCTTCTATCATGTGATAGTTTAACCCTTTTTCGGTTTCATCAGACTAACTTCGAAAAAAAAAATACTCTAACAAATTTGGTTAGAAGAGTTCTCTCTCGTATCATTTATACATTTTTCAGGCCCGAGAGACTAAAACTTATGAAAAAATCAACTTTGTAGTTTCGTTTAAGTTCTTTTCAAACTCCCTAAATATGAAAAACCATCGAGTTTACCTTCTTTGGGATTGTAAAATTATTCATTGAAGGACCCATTTGGGATCGAACCCTTACTTCTTTAGGTTCATTAAGGATGTGAATAGGAACTTACCGAAGGTGATTTGTACCAAGCATTTGTTATCCTCCTCAAGATCATTAAGAAACAAAGAGGTACTCATCTATATAGATGGGGTGGGGATTTGGGAAGTGGGTCAATATTTTGAAACTTAATGACAACTATTCTTAGTCACCCTTGAACATGGCACATGTCTGCATCCTTTTTATAATTGGGTAATCCGCTTGTCTCTAAGTTATATCAATTCTATGTGTCATCATACTCTTTTGAATCCTTCAAAGATAAACTTCGATTGTCATTACATTATGTTTGGATTTATGCATCGTTGAGTCAATGCTTCCAAGTCACTTGTCGTTTCACACAATGTTCAAGGGAAGTCTTAGCTTCAATAAACCTCTGCAATATTATACATGTTTCATACCCATGTCAATCTGTCTATATTTTCTCCATCATCTCAAATCACTATCCTAATCAGTTTTTTGTTGATGATGGGGGATACATCATGACCATCCTTCAACAAGTCTATTCTTTTCAACTTCAATACATTATCCACAAGTCAAACTTAGAAACCAATTAGTGTCTTTGATCCTGCATGCCTCAATCACAGGTTTCCTCGCTTTCGACATTGGGTTTACATCATTGGACCCTAATCATAATATTTCACCAAATTTTTGACTTCATCTCATTGATTCACATTCTTTGGATTGTACTGGGGTACCTTGGGATTCGTTGACGTCATTGGTAATTTCCCTCACACTTGTTAACAATATACATTAATGACTGGTAATCAAGTGGTTTCTACTGTGTTCGACATCAACACCTATATTCACATGGTTAGAATCGTACTAGTTCGAGATAGGGATGAAGACCCTCAGAACCTTTTGGGCATATACCAATGTTATGTTCCCAATCCAGGTTGCGATGGAGAGTAATCTTACAAATACACATTTTCACATAGATCCACTTTGTATTGGTCTGTGGCTATGTTGATTGTTATATTGTAGCTCCACTGTGTACTTTTTTTGTGGCTACAACTCAATTTAGTAATGGAGATATGGATCCATGTTATATGTCTCATGGCCATATCCCTAGTTAGTGTTGTCATGGATCCGCATTGTATTGGTCAATGACCATGCTACGATTCTACTTTGCACCGAGCATGGGAATTCCTACCTTGGGATGATTCATATATATGTTTTTTGATGTTTACTTGTAGCTTTCGTCAACCTCTCCTATTCCAGCACCCCTTAGTGCACATCAGAAAGTGTTTCCGCCATCAAGTTTTTTCTGACCTCACACTTTAGGGGGAAATTTGTTACATGAAAAATTGCCACATCTAAGTTTCACACCTTATTTTTTCATCCTCGACACTATGGAAAATATTTTTCCATGTTCCCTAGCTATCAAAAAGAAGAAAATTCACTTTTTGAAGGTTGAACACATTATCTCCCCCCTTGTTGATTGGATTACTTGGAGCAATGACGCCCCCTTGCCATGGATTAGGGAGCATCACCCCTAAAGTGACGCCTCTTTCTAGACCAAGAGGGAGCATCCTTGACACCCTCCGTCAAGTTTGTAAGGGGCATCAGTCTTGTTAAGTTGTTTTTAACCAATCCCACCTTATTCTAGGGGTCAGCCTTGACATAGTTCTGGTGTTTATGATCGAGGGATGAATCATAATATTGAGTCTCTCCTTTTTTTTGTAATAAATACTAACTTCTGGAGGAAATATCACAACCTTCCATTGATATTATAAGTTGGTTAAACCTACCAAGCCTCTATATAAACAAGGCCTTGCAAGGGTGGAAGGGATGATATGAGGATAAGGTTTGAAGCATATCAAACCTATGGTTCATTTGTCAATATATAGTAAGGGGTTGGATAGGAGAAGCAATGGAGGAAGCTTTCTCAACATCAACATGATTTTAAGTGTTGCCCATTATTTCTCATGAATATAAGCTTGGACTATTCCCATACTTCTATCTCATTTAGTTTATATATGAAAGTTATTCTTGTTCCATTTAGTTAGATTTGATTTCATCTAATTGTGTGCAAGTAGTAGAAGAGGAATATAATTTTTCCTAAGTGCAAGAAGATTATTATCAATCTAGGAATGGATCCAATGCTAGAGCAACAAGGAGCAACAAGGAAAATATTCGAAAAAGGTGCACTATGATTTCCTTTTCCTTCTTCTCATTTTCATGTGTGAATAGACAGGAGAAAGGGATGTTAGTGTCCACTTGCTCTATTTTGTCTTAGCTGAAGAAAACCCAACTAAGGGGAGCTTAAATTGTCCACATGGTAAGATTTCTCCCAGTAGTGGGATCTAAAGGATATAGATATATTTGGACATTCTCCTGCTACAAAATCATTGTGGAATGTGATCACTAAAGAGAGTCCATGCAGAAGGATTTCAATTCAAAAGTACATCTCTCCTAGTATAGTGATGGATTGGATTAGGAGGGAAAGGAAAAGCATCTAGAATGTTTCAATCCAATGGAAATCTTTGACCTTGGCTTTTCCTGTGATTGGCTCCTTTCTAGCTTGTAAAGTTGGAAATGGGTCACAAGTTAGAGTGGGTGTTGATGCTCTAATGGGTTGTGACAGAGGTATCTTTCTTTCTAGAGAATTGATTCACCATTTTCAAATTATTGGGAAAGTTTCATTACATTAAATATCAAATCCAACAATCTCCACCATTTGGTCACAAGGTTGGTTGAGTGTTGCTAATTTAAACTTGACATGTAAGTGGGCTAGTGATTGGAATAAATATGGAGCCACTTCAAAGAGAACATATTATACTTGTTCCACTTGAGGATGAACTTATTTGGGAAATAAATATGGTTGGAGGAAGTTAGTCAGCTAAATTGGGTTATGAGGCCCTATTTGGTCCAAGGATAAATGATGAAGTGTGGTGATGAAAGAAAATTTGGAAATTCAAAGATCCCCCAAAAACCATTTTGTTTATGTGGCTTTCTCTTAATAATAAGGTATTTACGTGGGAGAGTTTAAGGAAAATAAACAAGGAGAGGCATGGTATTTTTCTTCTTCTTAGGAGAAGTGAGGAAATGACTGTGCATCTTTTTTTGTCTTGTACTTATTATCAATAGATTTGGAGGGACATTGAAGGTTAGTTGGGCCTCATGAATTTATGGAATACAAATACTATAAAAGGATGATTCTCTAGATGGTTATCCAATGTAAACTTGAAGCCTTTTCATACACTTCCTTTCTTGGTCCTTTGGGGACTTTAGCTGGCACGTAACTCATTTTTATTTGAGGAAAGGTGTGTTCCATGTTATAAAACCTTTGCTCAGGTCCTAGATTTACACTCGTATTATAAGAATGATATCGTTCAAAACCCATCAAGGCTTGTGGGTGAGATCAGGGTGGACAAGTCTAGGCCATGGTATGGTTCTTTTTCGATGGTGCATGTTAGGATACTATATGTGGATGTGGTTTTGTTCTACATTTGTTTGATCACCATTTCTTTCATCTCTAAGAAAATGTAGGGATGGGTACTGATAATTTCAGTGAGTTTATGACTCTCTTTCTACTTTTAAAGTTCTCACTATGTTGTCGATATTATACTCTTAAAGTATATGGAGATTCTAGACCAGTCATCAACCATGTTTTTGGCAATGTCCAACTACATTATGTCAACTTAAGGCCACTAGCAGACCATGTTCATGAGTTCACGGGCTTATTTGTTCAGATTGAGTTTTCTCATATCTTCATGGAATTTAACCAAACAATAGCCAAGATCTCTAAGGAATGCACTATGTTATATACAAATCAAATCATATTACTTGAATTTGATGATGGGAAAGCACTAATTTGCAGTCAATTAATGCTTCAGGACTTTTAAGAATGTTATTACCTTGTAATATGTTAGTTTTAATTTCTAAGTCTTTGTCTTTGTAACTTTTGGTGTGGAGTGTTTTGGATTTTTATTATATAGGAAGTGTCCCTAATGAAAAAATTGCTAAAATTGATAGGTCTAACTAAATAAATTACTCTAAATTCCTCTACTTGGAAAATTAGTTTTGATTTTGTTGATACACCTAATAAATGTATTTATTTTAACTTAAATAGATATTTTCCTTGGGATGAAAAGTGAGAGTCACATTCACCACTTTAAGAGGCAAAGAGAGGTAAGTACCCATCATGTGTAGGATGGTCATGACCTTCAATTTTCATAAATTCAAGTGTTTGAATGGATAATTCAAGGTGTCGAATTAAATTCAAAATAAAATGATAAATAAATTTTCACTTAACGTGAGCGTAAGAATGCAATCAGCCCTACTTTTTTTTTTTAAACAAAGTGAAACCAAGTTTCTCCAAAATTACTTCTAAACAATTTCAAGCTTTCCTTGCAAACTTAACCTCAAACAGATCCTTACAAATCTGTTCCAAAACTGTGAGATGATCCACATACTTTACAAGACAATCTCTACTTTAACTCGAAGATTTCTTTAAAACTTGTAAAACACTTGCCTTTTGCAAAATCCCGTATCTGGGGCTGCCTCTAGTTGCTCCCGTGCAGCTCAAGAGAAGTAGTTTAACCTCTTACTTAGAGGAAAAATCAGCCCTACTTTATTAACAAAAGCCAATGCAAATTTAATTTAAATGATCGATCTATTCATTATTATAAAAGTTAACAATAATATTATAAAATGTTAATAAAGTGGAAATAAACTAAATTAAATAATATCATAAAATATAATAAAGCGGAAATAAATTAAATCAATAAAGTATATTATTGTTATGTGTTAACATTAAAAAGTTACAACGACAATGGTTATACCAACACTATAAAATGAAAAGACATAAAAGTCAATGATGATATAAGTTCAATGGTTTCAATTAAAAACTATATAATTCACCCTCATTAAATATCTCCTAACATTACATCACTATGACGATGATTATATGATTTTGAAATGTTAGAAATTAACAAAATTTAATATTTTAAGGTTACTTTTTCAAAAAAAAATTAAAGAATTTGTGCTCATTAGAATCAAGGACAAGATGATCCATTAGCCTATTTTCTACATTAATACTTGAAACACTTATTTCTGACATGGCCTAGACCACCATATCTCAGACTACTTGATAATGAACTAAGTTGGCCATTTAGTGCCACCATATCTGAGATTACTTGATAATGAACCAAGTTGGCCATTTAGTGGTCATTCACATGCATATCCTTTAAGCTCAAGCTCATCCCCCAAGTGGATTGTAATGTTGTAGGAGGATGGACCCAAGTGTTGTGCAAATTAAACCTTCTATGACCTTTAAGCTAATTAAGAAAATATGACAGGGATCAACATGTTTGTGTACTTGTACTTCTTAATGTGGTGACAACATATATTTGTACCTTCTTAATAGGGTGAGGAAAGTTGATAAGATCAATACTCGTTCTTCTTAATATGGCGAGGAAACTAACTAAACCTTTTATGACTTAAGCTAATTAAAAAAATATGACAACATGTATTTGTACCTTCTTAATAGGGTGAGCAAAATTGATAGGACCAATACTCATTATTAAAGATTAAGCCATAGGTGGAGGGTTTGATTTATGTACTTCTCAAATAGCCATGTACAATTGCTTTGGATGTTAGGATTTGATTTATGGACTTCTCAAATAACCATGTACAATTACTTTGGATGTTAGGATTGAATCGTGAAAACATAATAAGCTTAAAAATCTCTTAATTAATTAATACATAACAAAGAGGAGATGCATTTACAATTAAGACATAACAAAGAGGAGATGCATTTACAATTAAGACATAACAAAGAGGAGATGCATTTACAATTACTTTGGATGTTAGGATTAAATTGTGAAAACATAATAAGTTTAAAAGCTTTTGGATCTCTTAATTAATTAAGACATAACAAAGAGGAGATGCATAACATAGTAGGCTATCATTGACATTATCTTCATGGAAGTCTGATACCTTCGTGGACTTGGAATAAAACATATCATATGCTATATCTTATCTTTAGTTAAAAGGGGGATATGTTGGGTTTATAAGATTTATTTTTATTTTTATTTTTTTATCTTACAACTTTATATGTTATTAGTCCTTGTCGAAGGCGTAGAGGGATAATAGTGATCGATAATTCATTGACTTCATATTAATATGTTCTTTGACTATAAATTTTCACATCATTTGTATTGCTCAAACTATAGAAGTAAAAACATTATTTTTTATATAATAAAAAAATAACCTTATATGTCATTGTCTCATTGGAGAATATATTGGAGGTCTTAATAACAACTTTGTTGTTCCCAATGTTGTAAATGTTTAGATATCCAAAGTTTTGAGCTTAGACACTCTTTTTTAATTTGTATTACATTTTTACTGAAATGTTTACATACCAAAAGTTCTAAGCATCCACGTTGTTTTTTAATGTTTTTATTATTTCTATTTGTATTGAAATGTTTGCATATTGAAGGCTTAGAGAATTGACACTCTCTTTGAGGTACTTGAATAGGCCTGACAACTTAAATGTTTGCATAGCACGAGGTCCTTTAACATGCCTGACAACTTAAATGTTTGCATACCACGAGGCCCTTAAACAACCTGTCAGCCTTAAATGTTTACCTAAATAGGCTTCTCACAGTACATTTTTCCTTGAATTTTTTCATACAATGTTGTAGTGAATTTGGACAATATTGTTGTCCACCGCCATTTGCATAGCCATTGTATGTTTCATACTTCTTCTATGCTTGGAATGAAATTTGGTCATCATTGAAGATACATACATTGTTTACTGGTTCAGTGGGTGCTTCTTGTTCATTGGTTTATGGGTTGTTTCTTGTTGTTGTTTGGCTCAACTTTGCAAGGTTTAGGACCTGGACCTATGGTTGGACCCGTTGGTGCTTATTGCTTTCTTTTGTTTGTTTCAACTTTGCAGGTTTAGGGTCCTGCATCTGTAGTTGGAGCTATTTTTTTTACTTTGCGAGGTCCAATTCCTGCACCCACAATTCGACCTGTGCTTCTATTGTTCATCGTTTCAAAGTAAGTTTTGATGCCATAATTTCATTTGTGTTCATTCTTTGTTGTTTACTGTTTTCATTTTGCAAGTAAAAATGTTTAATTATTTCTACTCGCATGATTGTCATATGTTTCATGTTCCTTCTGTGCTTGGGATGCAATTTGGCAATCATTGGAGATACATATGTTGTTTACTGGTTCAATGGTTGTTGTTTGTTCGTTGGTTTGTCAGTTGCTTCTTCATGTTGTTTGGTTCAAGTTTGAGATTTTTAGGTCCTGTGGCTGTAGTTGGGCATGTTCATGCTTCCTTGCTAGTTTGTTGTTTGTTGTTTTCGTTTGTTTGCTTTGACTTTGCAAGGTTGGGGTCTTGCACTGGTAGTTTGAGATGTTTTTTTTTCACTTTGTAGTGTTTGGGTCCTGCACCTGCAAGTGGACCTGCAGTTATATCGTTTTCCATGTATGGTGAAGTTGAGATCTAACACCTATCCTATGCCCACCTATCATGCTCTTAAAATTTTCTCCAATTTTTTATCCTAGCTCTGAACCATACCTACATGCCTTTGCAAAATGTTCTTGTAGAAGAAAAGGATATTGAGATGGTTCTAGCAAGAGTGGTGTTATGTGGATTGCAAATTGCAATATTCAGTTTCTATGTTGCTTGTCGTGCACTATTGCTAACATAATGAATGTGTTCTTAAATGCATCACACCATTTATATTTGGACGAAACCATTATCATTATAGGATACTTCATTGTTGATATGCTACAAAATAGTGGAATAACAAATAATTGGACAACTACATGTGCAATTACAATGTCCATTGTCTTTTTGTTAAGATAAAACATGTGCAAAATGCACTTATTAACCATATATGGTGAAATGTGTCCATATCACAATACAACCTCTTTATCCTGTACACAGATTGGTCCAACCACGATACAATTTGTCTTGTACTTGAAATATGAGATGTACATCAAAATATTGCAAAATTATGTTTCCATGTCTCAAAGCATATATGGATACTTTGCTGCACAAAACCAAAATCATTCAGCTATGGCCATGCAATTTATTAATATTTTATGTCTTGTAATATATTTTGGACAGGAAAAACTCTATATAATTACAACCATGGATCAAGAAAAGAAAAGGTTCATGTTTCTAACTATCTTTTATTCTTTTCATTTGATTCTCATTTACTGTATGTACATATTACTTGTTCTCCCTTGCATATTGTTATCTCACAGTTTGTAGCTAGGACAAAAGGCTATAAGATAGAAGGCCAAACTGGCATAACAGGAACCAATCCCACCCAATGTCATCACAATGGGATGGTTCTTTCTCTTTAGGGAGGTGAGGCCCAGGGGATACATCCCCGGTGACCTGGGGCTTTGAAGAGGCTAAAGGATAATCAAACAATGACAAGTTTCCCCCTTCACATATCACCACCAATCAGATGTTCCTGGTTAAGCAACCAATAATAAAGTAAAACTCAAAGAAATGTACCTTCCTGGAACAAGACAACAACAAACTGGTATGTGCAAGCTATTTCAATAGGTTAGTACTTCATATCAATCAAGAACTATATGATGAACTTATAAGAAATTTGAATATAAATATTGACGGAGTCAATGTTTATCAATAGCAATAGAAATCATATCACTTCATCAATAATTATTAAAATGACGTGGCATTCAATGTAATAAGCCAACACTCCAATTAACTTATGCCTAAAACCATTCAATTTCTCAATAAGTACAACATTGTTGTAATAAAGATGAAATATCCAATAATGACGTCAACAACTTAGGGTTAGTAGGGTTAGCTAGATCTAGGGTTAGTGTAGTTAGGGTTTCAATTCGAAAGATTTGAGAGTGTTTAGATCAAGTTATACTTCAATGTTGGAGGACTTAGATCAGTGCCTTAGGGTTTAATGGAGTCAAAAGTAAAGGACGTACAGGTTGAAGGAGGCAAGATTTCAAGGACTAGAGGGAAACATTTTGAGGTCCTGCTAAAGAAGGGCCTCAAAATCGAAACCCTACGGGAGAGAGGCTCACTCTGGTGTTGCTAAAGCAAGGCCTCATTCTCTATCCTCCTTCCCGACAAACAGCTAGCTCAAGAGTAACAAAATATAACCAAAACAGGAGGGTTTGATGAGGGAGGGGTTGCTAAAGCAAGGCCTTTCAGAAAACCCTAGAAAGAGTATGACCCTAGTGTAGTAGACCTAGGCTAGGGATGTCTCACTCTTCTTGGCTTCAGAATAGTACGAATAGAAATAGGGAGAGAAAATAGGAGTGTAGCTAAGACTAGGCTCTTTCTTCCTTCCACAATGGCTTAAGGTTTCTCTATCAGGGGACATGAGACAATGACCTACTTGCATGCTTGTCCACTAGGGTTTTTATTCAGCAATATTTATAAACAAATGCAAGAAATTGAACTACAATCATTCATTTAAGAAGTTTTGCAGAAAAATACTTACAAATCACCAAGAAATGACCATGCAAACCCTAGTTGCAACACCTTCCTTCAAGAGAAACACCATAAATGCCAAAAATATCTTCCTTCAACAAGTGCGCATCACTTAATTCAGCCAAAAATCTAAGATAGGGCACAAAACGTAGACCTCACTAAGGAATGAGTAAGTTGTGATGATAAAATGAGAGTGAAAATCTCTCATTTATACAAAACCTTGACCTAATTTTACATTTTAGGTCAGGTAAAAGGTCGACAAGGACAAATTATCAAAATCATATTGTTTTATATTAAATTGTCAAATTAAAACCCTAATTGAGCTATAAAGAGATCAGAAGCCCCTCTAAGGGAGGCATTAGCCCCTTCTAGCGCAAATGGGGCATCCTGGAGCAAAACATTATCGCTTCTTGGGCTTCTCCAAACTACCACACATGCCAATACTGCATAGTTTGTCTCCCAAACCATCCATACTACTAGATGACATCATGGCTATGATGGGTGACATCCTAGGCCTTCTAAGGACAATGTTCCACTAAAAAGGGGAAAATCCCCCTAGGTCAAGCTCTATCAGGGTGCCTCTGGTGGAACGTCCTCTTCTTCTCTGGTATAAGACACTGATCCATCTCTGTCTCATCTCTGCCCCATGGTGGGGTCTCAGCATCCATCTGATGGGATCGTCAACCCCATGGAGGTTTAAAACAATCATCTCCCCATGTGTACTGGTCCAAATGGTACCTGTTCGTTGGGTATGGAGGTTTGAACTAATCATCTCCCCATGTGTATCGGTCCAAATGGTACATGTTCGTTGGGTACGTTCCTACACATCAAAGGCTATGCCCTCCATGGGCTCATCAGTCATAGGGATCATAGTAATTTCAAACACATTTCACCATTGATATTATTAAACACATTCATAAAATCCCTAATACATCAATCAATAGCTTAAATACGTTACACAATCTTGCAATACAAGTCTGGGGAAAAGGACAAGGCTCCCTATTGGGCTAGTTTCCATAAAAAGAGGAAAGTTCCCAGAGAGACCTCATCCAAGCCATGTAAGTGGATTATTTGGTCAGGGGATGTCCAAGCATGTGGGTGCAGTAAAGGCCAAGGATGAAATGTGTTATCTGTGGGTGCCTCTGTAGAAGGCGAACTATCCCTGTCATGGATGCATTTTTTCCAAGCCCATTCTATTATTTGTATTCTTTTTATTCTTTTATTTTCTTTTTTGTTCAAGAGCTAATCAGGGGACACTGCCTTTCCATGGTGACTAGAGTTGACAACGTTACCCATGAGTACCTTCATAGAAATGAGAAGTTTGGCTCATGATTTGACCCCCTTTGTCTTGGCCATGCAACTAAGAGTCACTGCCCTGACATGGTAACCAGCTAGTGGCAATGTCATACTGCTATATACCCATGAACCTAATAGGATGGATCATGATGAGATCCCCTATCCTCTGATTAGGTATTGTTTTATTCTTTTTTCGGGTCCCTCTTCTTTCTTGTTGAGAAGCTTTTTATTGCTTTCTCGGGGATCCCTGGGCGAAGCATATTGAGGTTTATTCTTAGGATTTTATCATTTACCAGCTTGCTTTTACCTTCTGGGCCTTTAGCCCCTTCTTCCCACGAGGTAAGGTGATGTCCTGAAAATAGGTCAACCCAATGCCCGGACAAGGAGAATGGGATAGATGAGCAGGAAACAAGATGTAAAATTGGTAGTATGATGGGAGCGGGCGATGGCTTTTCAGAAATCCCCCTAGTGGAAAACCAAAAAACTACAGACACAGGCTTGCTAAGGCACCCTGTCAATCCCCCCAAACATGGTCAAGTGGGAAAATGTAAGATCCAAGCAGGTTTTAGAGATAAAAGGAATCAAATGCATATATTCAAAGGTTTCAATGATCAAAAGTGACACATACCATGATACCTGGACCAATTACCTCATGGAGAAAGAACCTTTTCTGATACAGGACCAAGTCAATGGTGATGGATGTTGTTGTTGCTGAACACACAAAGACAATGAAAGAAAAAAAGATGGGACCTCCAGGTCCATTCTTAGGTCAATCGTGCTCTCGGTACTCCATGTCTAGGACCTGTGGGCCTCGAGACATGATCTCCTAGTTATCCCTAAAAAGTGGGGATAACATTTGGCTCCAACTCAGGGACATGTGCTCACCATAAAGAGAATGAGAACCTCAACATCTCTGGCATAACCTGCAAACCTACTCAAATCTTGATAGAGGTATCAATAACAAAATTGGGGCGGTAATGCCACCCCAA
>ML808549.1:244132-256795 GCA_009831015.1 Picea engelmannii | reverse complement strand
TGTTGTGGTCTATATGGGTAATATAAGATAAAATTGAAAACCATATTTTGGAGAAATTCCTTAATGATAAGGAAGTTAGTCATTCCTCACATCCTTGTGTGGTGTTGTGTTGTGGTCTATATGGGTGATATAAGATACAACTTTTGATATAAGATAAAGCTTATTTTCAAGATGAAATATCAATTCTCTTCAAAGTTTTTTTTTTTATAAAGTTAAGTACATCTTTCTGTGGTTTTGTGGTCTATATGGTTGATATAAGATAAAGCTTTTGATATAAGATAAATTTTCTTTTCAAGATGAAATATCAATTCCTTCCAATTTTTTTTTTATAAAGTTAAGTATAACTATGATGGTTATTTAAAATTCAATATTAATTATTAAGAGGAAAAAAATAAAATTCAAAGAGATTAAGTAAAATATAACTTATTTTTGGGCATTTTTTATGAGCCCTTAGTGCAATTTTCAATAGAAAATTATCCCAATTATATTAGTGAAAATATAATTTTTTTACATCTTCTTGACCATACAACAGTTCATAGAAAACCTATTCCATAGACCATGCTCATAAACAAAAAACTACAAACAACCCCAAAAGAACCAGAAAGTTCACCAGAGATAAAAAACCAGCACGCAGGCTGCAAAAAGAGGTTTAAAACAGGAAAATAAACCTCACCAACCGGAAGCTGCATGCCCCCAAAGGACCTCAAAGTGTTAACCCAACACCACACGGACCGAAAGGACATCAAAGTGTTAACCAAAGCACCGCACGCCCCCAGTGAGGACCTCAAAGATCTGGCCCAAAATCTCTTCTTTCCAAGGAGGAAGAGGACAAGAGAGTCCAGAAAAAGCGAAGAGAAAACAAAACACCCGCCACAACAAAACCCAAAAGTTTCCACCACCGAAAACTTCGTTGATAGCACACCGCGCACCCGGAGTCGAGCCCAACACCAAACAAAAGCTGACCTGGACTGGTCCCAAAGAGGAGACAGTCGTCGATGACCCCCCGGATGATAAAGCTTGTGTAGTGCAGGGAAAAATCAGCCTCGAAACTGGGACAACTGCCACCGTTTATCATTTTCTCCTCCGCCCTGGAACTGCTTGAAATGGGAGACAACTGTTGATGGCCCACCCGATGTAACGCTTGTGTAGCTTAGGGAAAAGCTCGGCTCCGAAACAAGCCAGCCGCCGCAGGGATTTGTTTTTCTCTATCGCCATCCACAGACCTTCCTGACATCGAGACCCGTCCTCCGCAGATCTCTCTCTCCCTGGTCGTATCCCTCACCCACGCTCACCCTTATCCCTGAAGTTTAAGGGATGCGGTTAACGCAAACCTAGTCACAGAGCCCCCTTGCCTGCACGACCCAACCCTCAATTGTGAAGAAAACTTCAACAACTCACCCCTATGAGCAACTTACTACTTTATGGTGGAAGAGACTTTCATTTTCTTCTCTTAGGAATTTATTATTGGGACTTGATGTGTGTTCGTATCATTGAGACACAAATTTATTGTTAGGATCTGAAGTGTATTCGTATCATTGAAACACAAATTTAGTATTTGTGGTTTTAACTAGGATATAATAAATAATCATATTTTGTTTGTATCATTTTTGCAATAGGAAATTTATAGTAGTGTGTTACACACAAATCTAGTATTTTTGGTTTTGACTAAGACAAAATAAATAATCAGATTTTTATTTATTTATAGTAGTGTGTTACACACAAATCTAGTATTTATGGTTTTGACTAAGACAAAATAAATAACCAGATGTTTTTTTATATTTTTTGTAATAGAAAAATTATAGTTTTTTTTTGTTATATTTTTAATTTTAAAATTTATTGCTTCTTGATATAAAAGGTAATATGAGTTTCCTCTTTGATATATAGAGTATCATTATATTTTAATAGATACTTAAATAAATAAGTAAAATATTCTTTCAAGGATTTTTAATCAACCAATTCAAAATACAAGTAATTGTAAAATCAACTTTTATATTATTATAGCTATTTGCGTAAGAGATTTTAGGGTTGATTTAGTTTTATGATTACCATATTGTTGTGTTGAAAAAATCAAAATACATGGTAAAAGTATCAATGATATGTGTAACTTGTGTTTTAATAAATAAAAGTTATATATATTATAAAGAATATAAGTTATAGATAGAATTTTCAATATGCTTTATTCATTTTTATACAATAATATATAATGAATATAGAATATGTTGGTTTTTTCGATTTGGGTTTTTAGGGGAAAAATCTCTATGTAATGTGTGTATTTTTCATTGTATATTTTCTGTTCTTTTATTGAAAATATGTTTGAAGTAAAATATTGTACAAGAATAAAATATACATTTGGTATCAAATCTTTGTTGGCTTCAGGGGGACGCCTTTGTGGTCAAGGGTTTGGCTCAAGACTGTAATAAGACTTGTTACAGTGGGATATCTGTGTTATTGATTTTTCAGGTGAAAAGAAATGGCGAGTAGTTTGAAAATGGAGATTGAGAATTTTAATGGGCAAAGTTTTGAGATGTGGAAGCTCAATATGGAAGATCTGTTGGTTGACAAAGATCAGTGGATCATGATGGAGCCAGGTACTACACCTACATGAACTTTGGCAAATGACTGGAAAAAGTTGGATCCTAAGGAGAAAACCACAATCCAACTGTCTCTCTATGATTCAATATTATTGAATGTGTTAGAGGAAGCTATAGCCAAAGATTTATGGGATAAGTTGGGGAATTTGTATCAGTCTAAGTCTGAGAAAGAAGCTCTATAACTGAAAATGAGAGATGGAGACTCGTTGGAAGATTATTTGAATGCCTTCAATACTGTGGTAAATTAGTTAGTATCTTTTGAGATTAAAATTTCAGATGAAGATAAGTGTATCGATTTACTGTTCTCTTTAACAAACTTGTGGGATAGTCTGGTTGTGGCGATAGGTAGTAATACAATTTCCTTTAAGTTTGATGAAGTGGTCTCATCGTTTTTTTCAGAGGAGATGAGACAAAAGAACATGGAAGGACAGAGCACAAATGCATTATTTGGAAGAGTATGCTCCCAAGAAAGAAATAGATCTAAGTACTCAAGTGGGAGATCTAAGTCTAGGGGTAGATTTAAATCTCCCGAAAAATTTGTAAAGGTATGTTGGAGATGTGGAAAAGAATGGCACTACAAGAAGCAATGTATATCCAAAATTAAGAAAAAGAAGGAATCTAAAGAAGCTCCTTCTGCAGAAGGAAAGACCTCCAAGGAAGAAGGAGGGGATATGTACTTGGCTTCTTCAAGAACACATGTAGACCTTGAGGCATGGCTAGTTGACTCAGGTGCATCCTTTCATATGAATCCCCACAAGGAGTGGTTCTGTGAATATGAAAGTTATGATGGAGGTAATGTTTTCCTATCTGATGAGTCGACAACTAGAATCATATGACGAGGAAAAGTCAAGTTGAGGCTCATAGATGGAAGGATTAGAAGACTACTTGGTGTTCTGTACATCCCAGATTGGGCCAAAAATTTGATTTTTGTAATCAAAATGGACGATGCAAGGGTAAAAACAATATTTGAAAAAGAAATCTCCAGGATGGTTTGAGGAGCAATAGTGTTACTAAAGGGATTTCAGTTTGGAATTCTGTATAAGATGCAAGGAAGAATTATTAGTGATGGGTGTAATAGTTCCATTGTTCATGATATTGGATTTGAAGGAGAAAGAATTCCTACCATCTCTGGAGAAAAGGTTATGCTATGGCATCAAAGACTGGGGCATATCAGAGAGAAGGGTGTTTGATTAATACATGGTAAAGGTATGGTTGAAGGTATGTCTAATTATTCTATGTATTTTAATTTTCATGAAAATTGTGTATATGGGAAGAAGAATCCGGTAAGATTCCCCTCTGGTGCAATGATTGGAGAAGGAATTTTACAGCTAGTTCACAATGATATGTTTGGACCTTTTTTGCTTCCATCATTGCGAAAATTTGTGTACTATGTCTTGTTTATAGATGACTTCTCAAGGAATACTTGGATATATTTCCTCAAGAAGAAATGTGAAGTCTTTGACAAGTTTAAAGAGTTTAAGGCTCTTGTTGAGAATCAAACAGAGAAAATAATTAAGGTGCTGAGGACATATAATGGTAGAGAGTTTTGTGGGAATGAATTTGAAGAATTCTGTAAGAAGTGTGGTATATCAAGGAAGAAGACTACTCCATATACACCTTAGCAGAATGGAGTTGCAGAAATGATGAACATGATGTTGATGGAAAAATAAAGGTGCATGCTCAGTGGTGTCGAGTTAGGGAAAGAATTATGTGAAGAGGTAGTATGTACTGCATATGACCTGGTCAACAGATCAAGCTTATCAACGTTGGATGAAAATAATCCACAAGAGGTATGGACTGGAAATAAACCTTCTCTCAGACATCTCAAGGTATTTGGCTATGAGGCCTATGTTCATGTTCCAAAGGAAAACAAGAGTAATCTAGATAAGAAGTCTGAAAAGTGTATCTTTATTGTGTACAAAGATGGTTTGAAAGGTTATAATATTTGGGACCCAGAAAATAAGAAGGTTATGCATAGACGAGATGTGGTATTTAGAGAAATGAGGGATGTTGTTAAACATGAATTCCTATCAAGGAAAAACTAGAGAAAATGATTTTAAGGATGATGAATCAAACTCTACAGAAGAACAAGAATCAAAAGAAGAAGATCCTCATACTCCAGTATTGAGAAGATCGGTTCAAGAAAGAAGGCTACCGGAAAGGTATACTTCATTTGATTTCCATTCAAATTTTTCTTTGTATATTACTAATGATGATCCTAGAACTGTCAGGGAGGAAACAGATTTAGAGGATGGAAAGCTCTAGAAAAAGGCCATGGATGAAGAAATGGAATTCTTGGATAAGTATGAGGCTTGGAATCTAATGGAGTTTCTGACTGGAAGAAATCCCATTAGCAACAAATGGGTATTTAAAAATAAGTTGAATGCAGAAGGAAAAGTGGAGAAATACAAAGCTCGATTAGTAGCAAAGGGTTATTCCTAAGTTGAGGGAATTTATTTTGGTGAGATTTGTTCTCTTGTTGCCAATTTAACTTCTATAAGAATTTTGTTATTTGTTGCTACTACATGACGGCAACGCCTGCAACCTCAAACCCGCAGGTCGGAAGTTCAGCACGCTCTCAGGATATTTCCCTTCACACGGCCCGAAGAACTCTTAAATAGCTCTTCTATTTCCTTATCGGGAAATCTACACCCACAACAATCCTCGTGGGATCCCCTCTTTGCAATCGGGGGATCGGACTTCGTGACTTCGCGAGGTCAGTGGTCGAGCATCGGACTCTTGAATCCCCGAAACCCGACAAGCAATCAACGCTGACTTTTCATATCGGGATTTTCTCTATCATGATTTTGGCACTCGCGATGTCGAACAACTTGCTTCACCGACTCCCTAATCCCGATATGCCGAAACTCCGACACACGCACGAGTTTGAATTTTCAATGGAACTCCACCTCATCGGTATTTTGGACTTTCAAATGTCGAAAAGCATAGACTTCTTGTCCACGGGATTCCCGATATTCCAAATCCTGATTCTCTGACGTGACGTCAGGTTGACTCACAACGAAACTTTTCACCCTTCTGCGATTTCTAGTGTCCGGATCTCTGAAATGGTTGATCACGTGACACGCGTCCTCCCTCAACTGGACGACTCAGATCAAATCTCTCCCTTTCGGGATTTCTGATGTCGAACGACCAAACTCACGTCCTTGGGATCTCTGATATCCCGAATGTCGATATCTCGATTAGTTGCTCTCGTTGGGACTTCACCTTGGCTATTCCCGATGGTTTAAACACCGTGTAATTCTCGACAGATCTGACAGCTGTCGGGTTCTTCGTTCTAGATCTGAGGGCTCAAATTGTTTCTCCTGTGCACTCTTTGGACGTGAAAATCAATGGTCCATATCTTTCTCTTGTACCGATCTGGCGGCTGTTGTGCTCCCTCCTGAGCTTGCGCACTTCTTCCCAGCCTTGGAAGAGTTCCAAGCGGTCCAAAGGCCTCAACCTTTGTCTTCTTCCCTCCTTTGCGAACTCTCGACTCTAAGCTTCGTCGCACGTATGAAAACGTTGTCCCTCCTAATCTTTGGGGACTCAGAACTCGTTCAAGGGGTTCTGTAGCTTCTGCACTCCTTGCCGTTACGACTTTGTGTGTGAAAGCACATGCCCTCCTGAGCTTATCCTTCCCTTCGAATCCTCGAAGGATTCTTCAAATCCTGCGCCTTTGTAGGGTATTCTCATGCACATAAAGGTTCTATTCGTCCTGAGCTTTCCTGTAGCTTCAACCTCCAAGGAAACTCAGTTTGTTTTCCTTTCTCCTTCAGATGGAGAATTTAGATGCGCTCCTGGCTCTCTGTCTACTCAAGCAACCTCTTTCCGAGTGCTTCCAGGTATTCAGTAACCCTCTGAAGATCCCTCAGTGGATTCTTCCTCCTAAATACAGAACTCAAAGAGTTCTCTCCTTCCTGTGCCTATCTGGACAATGTCTTAAGGTCCGCCTGCCAGAGTGTCAAGAATTCTCAGTGATTCTGACTTCTTAAGAACTCACAGCAGAGCTCTTCCTCTGTACACTCCTTGCACTGGCTCAATTCCCACCTGACAGAGCTTTACAGAACTCCTCAAAGATTTTGTCTACAACTATGTTCTTCTCCCACACATCCTTTCCCCTTGGGGTGTTCAGCAACCTCACAAGTCTTTCTCCTGAGTTGTTGATTTCAGCTCCTGTGCCACAGCACGTCTTTGTCTGAATCCACAGAATTCAGAAGTGCTTCAGTGCACTGGTATTCAAAGACCGCAGTACTCCGTCATACCCTCTTTACATGAAACCTCAAAGACCTTCACCTGAAATCAGACACACTCCTTCAAATGCAAACCTACAGCATACATCTATAGCATAGATTCATATCATATGAAGAACACTCACAGACATTCATTTAACACATAATCATGCAGGAAAAATTTCTATTTGTATAAAATATGACAACTGCCTGTATTTACAAGGTGTTCCTGAGCACAGCTTGTAACAAGGTCTCGGCTCCTTCTTCTGCTCTCCACTCGCAGATTCTCTTCTCTCGCTTTTTCATTTTTTTCTCTTTTTTTCAATGAGATCGAAATTGATCTTTTACATGAGGAGGCTCTTTGAGCACTTCCCTCCAAACCTATCTACCCTATTCAATTACATTGAATGGGTTGTCTAGTCCAGAATTAGATCTAGATCTCAGCCTTACAAAACATTAAAGGCCTATCTACTTATGCCTGCACAAAGGCATGGCTCTATGGCTCAACAAACTAAGAAATTAAATTACATTCATTTCTAAATCAAAATGAGGACAACGCCTCTCTTCATCACGCGATTCGAATTCGTTGGCGTGGCTGGCTGACATGGAGAGATGCTCCTGCATCACTACACTTGATTTTGAAGTAGAACAGATGGATGTGAAGACAACATTCCTACATGGGGATCTGGAAGAAGAAATCTATATGAAGTAGCCATAAGTCTTTGTTGTGAAGGGAAAGAAGGAGCTAGTATGAAAGCTGAAAAATTCATTGTATGGTTTAAAACAATCACCAAGGATGTGGTGTCGAAAATTTGATACTTATATGATGGGACTTGGCTTCACAAGAATCAAAGAGGATCATTGTGTGTATTTTAAATTAATTGGTGATCATTTGACTTATTTTGTATTGTATGTGGATGACATGTTGCTGATAGGAAAGAAAAGGAGATTATCTAGGATGTGAAAACTCAGTTTTCCTCTAAATTTGACATGAAGGATCTCGGTGCTGCAAATTTCATTTTGGGAATGGAAATTAAAAGAGATCGAAAAAAGAGGAAACTTTGATTAAATCAGAGAAAATATATCGAGTCAATATTGTAGAGGTTTAATATGCAAGAATGTAAACTAGTTAAGGTCCCTATTCCCGTTGATGTAAAGTTATTTTCAGATCAATGTCCCAAGAGACAGGAAGAGAAGGATGACATGTCTTGTGTTCCATATGCGATTCCAATTCACACTTTGATGTATGCAATGGTTTTTACTAGACCAGATATTGCACATGCAGTGGGAGTTTTGAGTAGGTATATGTCAAAACTAGGGAAGGAGCATTGGACAACAATAAAAAGGGTTTTTAGGTATTTGCGTGGCACTGTTAGCTATGGATTGTGCTACCAAGGAAGATCCAGATTAGAGAGAGTGTTTGAAATACATGGATTTGTGGATGTAGACTGGGTTGGAGATATGGATTTTAGGATATCTACAAGCGGGTATCTGTTTAACCTATTTGGAGGAGCAATCAGTTGGATGAGAAAAAGACAGGTTGTAGTGGCACTTTCAACTATAGAAGTTGAATACATGACATCCACTCATGCAATTAAGGAAGCATTATGGTTACAAAGATTGTGTTCAAGTATTAGGTTGGTACAACAAATTGTAAGGATAGATTGTGAGAGTCAGAGTGCAATTTTTCTTGCGAAGAACCCGACTTACCATTCAAAGAAAAAAAATATCGATATTCAATATAACTTTGTTAGAGACATGGTTGAGGAAAATAAAGTCTTGCTGATGAAGGTGGACACTTTGAAGAATGTTTCAAATTCATGAAAAACATCTGTGAGTACGAAGAATTTCTCATGGTGTAAAGGATCCATGGGCATTGCTTCCTTGGATTGTTGACTATGTAACCCTTTGTCTGAAAAGAAAACAACAAGTGCGAGAATATTGGGTAGGTGTTTATAGTCTTTGAACGACTAGTTCTAGTGTCAGCTACATTGCGTCAGGAACACAGGGGGGTATGAGTGGGTGATATCCCCCTGCACAGGGTTTCGGGGGCAGTGCCCTCGAGAAATGTTTTTTACCTCAAAAAACTTGTCGCATTTTTGCCTCATTTTTTCATTCTTCCTCAATTTTCATGTACATTGTTGGGAAGATTTTCGTCACATTCTTTTTGTCAATGATTTTCTATTTCCGATTAAGCAATTAGGGTTGTTGACTAATCCAGGTCATTGGGTTATGGATTTGGATGCCACTAGCTCCTATATGTATATTGTGTTGTAAACAATGTATCACTATGAATGAATATATAATATGTTGGTTTTCCTAGTTTGGGTTTCCAGGGGAAAAATATCTGTGTGATTTGTGTATCTTCCATTATATCTTTTCTGTTCTTTTATAGAAAATATGTTTGCAGTAAAATATTGTACAATGTTAAAATCTATACCAACTAGCTAAAACCCGATGCCTCATATCTAATGCAACTGATAGTTCGTCCATTCGATTCTCGACTTGATTTTTATTGTGAGTTACAACTCGCCTCCTTAGTCCATTCAAGGACATGTCGGTAATTTGGTCTAGGGGCATAAAATCCAAACCGAGCAGCATAACAAAGTTTTGTAATCTCTTGCACATCTATTTTTCCAAGGCCCATGTGACCAAGCTACCCACAATTTCCCGACACAATATTCTTGAAAATCAACCCCTTGTTAAGAAATTGCACTATGACTCATTGAGAAAAACCCTAGTTCTAGAGATCCTCCAACAAATGGTTGTCCAAGAAATGAAATTACAACATAGGGGGACTACTAGATAAAACCCAGTGCACCAGATCCAATGCAACTGACAGTTTGTCCATCCGAGTCCTAGTTTGAGTTTTATCACGAGTTGCAACTCACCTCCTCAAGCCATTCAAGGACATGTTCGCAATAGACCTAGACCTAAACCATGACCATAACATAGACCATGACCTAGACATATACCATGACCTAGGTCTAGGTCTAGTTCTTGTATTGTGATTGTATGTATTAGGACATTTTTTCCAACAACTTGCATATGTTATATTTGACATCAACCACCGCACAAAAAAGGATAACGTCATTAATCTCAAAGACTTCATGGTAAGCACCTTAGATTTTTTCCTTTACATACTATATGGTTGTCTATTATTTCAAAAAAAATTCCACTTAATTTTTCTTCGCGACCAATGCCTTTAAAAAATTCTCTGATCAAATTGCCCTATAATTCAGTGTTGAAGGTGAAAAATGTAATGCTAATTTTAGGAATACATTAACCTCACTATTTCCAGCTGTGAAACTAAATCTACCACATGTTGATCAACTGCTGCCACATTTTTTTCCTTCCTTATCCGCTACATTGGGTTTTCAATTTGTTATTTAAATGATAAGTTATTTTCTGCAAACACAATTTTTGAATGTGTGTTTTGTTTGAGAAATCCTCTATGTGTATTTTTGTATAGGCCTTTCTTTGGCACCTTTTGGATCGAAGGATGCTCTATTTCCCTTTGTTTATTTGCAGTTTGTAATAGAGGTACTTCGTGTCTCTTTTATTTTTAGAAATAAAGAATAAGACAATAGTTTTCAAAAACATAGCAATTTTACTATTTGCACCTGCAGTTCTATTGTTGGTGGTCAAATTTTTGGCAATACTATCATTTTTTGTTTACTAGTTTACAAGGATATGCATTTTATGGGTGTGACTATTTTGTGAGTACATAATTCCTTTTTTCATATCTTTCTTTTGGTATCATAGATTTGGTTGATTACAATGTTTTTTTTAAGGATAAATGGCCCAAAATTCTAACACTGTATAGTACTAGATTCCTCTTTTTGGTGGGGAAAACTATGAGTATTGGTGTGTGAAGATGAGAACTTTGCTCATATCACAATATTTATGGGTTATTGTTTCTATAGGATGACTAGAGCTAGTTGATCAGGCTGCCTACAATGGTCTCTCTGTTGATCAAGAGGCAGAGTTGGAGGAGAACAAGAAAAAGGATTCCAAAGCTTTGTTCATCCTTCAAACTAGAATTGACATCACAATTTTTCCTAAGATTACAGAATGTAGTAGGTCCCATGATGCTTGGGAAACCTTGGAGAAGGAATACAAGGGATCTGTAAAGGTAAAACTTGTTACGCTTCAAATGTTGAGAAGAGATTTTGAATCTCTTTCTATGAAAGAAAACGAAAGAGTTGAATCTTTTATTACTATAGTTCAAAATATTGTGAATGTTATTCATGCTCATGGTGAATCTCTTGAATATAAGAGGAGTGTTGAAATTTTTTTGAGTGTAACATCCTGCTTTAGTGCATTGAGCAAACTTATTCTTTGAGGACACTTGCTCGCAAGTGATATGGATTATTATGCTATTAAAACTTTTGATTTTGATTTTGAGGCATTATGGGTTGATGACATGTTGTTTTACTACATTGACATAGATAGGTGCTATTGACTCGGTTTTACTAAGTGTGCAGGGTTTTGGACCTCGCGGATGTAGAGGCATCGATGGAACCCCTTGGAATCTAGATCAAGTCAGGGAGTGTGCTATTGGGGTTTGATTGTTTTACTGTGATATTAGTGCATATGACTGGATGATATGATATGGATATTTTCTGACATGATTTGTTGATGATGTACGCTGAAGATAGCTTGTCGACCAGACTCACATATGGAGTAAATGGGTCACGCACGACTACCAGAGATGATGAGGGAGAGGTGTGGAAAACAGCCCTGCCACAGCCTACTGGCACTCACGCTGTGGCTCGAACTATAGGTTAACGATTACCTAGTTTGAGAGGACCCACGATGTCGTGAGGGAAGACTGCGACAGTCACTCATGAGGGGTTATTGATGTCTACCAAGTCAGTCAAGAGGCGAGTGGCACCTTGGAGCATGTGGTGCATCCTTCAGGGAAAGTTGCACAAGAAAAATGGAGAATGGTAAGTGGCACCCTTGGATCACATAGTGCATCCTGAAGGGCACATTGCACAAGGGAACATATGAGGCAACTGGCACCCTTGGAGCACCTAGTGCGTTCTGAAGGGCACGATGCCTTGTTTATGATAGAGGAATGGACCTAGATGGCCTTAGGACGAATAATATGTTAAGTAATTTTTAAAACAATTTCCCTAATTAAATATCGCCCAATACAAAATCTAAGTTCGAAGTCTAAATTATACTAGGGGTAAAATTTTGTCTACCTTTAAAAAAATAAAAAAATAAAAAAATAATAATAATTAAAATAAAAAACAACTTAAATAATAATTATGATCTTCATAAAATTTTGTAACATGAAGGGAGTAAGAAATTAAGTTATTCATAATAAATAAAATCTATGGTTATAAAATGTAAAGGGGGAATTAATTATTTTATCTTTTGATAATTTAAAATATACTAATTTAATGATAAAAGGGAAAAGGGGTTAAATTCCACACCTTCCTTTTTGAGTTCTAAGTAAAAGGGGAAAGAGGGAAAATAAAAAAAATAGGAAACTAGGGAAAAGAGGTAACATAAAAAGGGAAAAAGGGGAACTTAAGGGAAAAAGAGGGAAGTCAACTTAGTAAAGAATCTACATTTAAGAGATTTATAATTTTTAAACTGAATTAGCAATTTCATAATAGGGAAAGCCTTTAAAACCTGTAAGGGAATTTGGGGACACCTAGGAGTGATTCTAGGAGTAACTCTAGTTGGGTGAGGGAAATAAGATAGTTAATTAATTAAAGAAATTAAATAATGGAGGAATGAAGGGGATGGGTTATACTTGTACGGAGAAGAATTTTTAGGAAATTAATTATAAAAACTTAACTAAAAGAGAAATTTGGAAAGTAAGG
>ML808549.1:224887-236688 GCA_009831015.1 Picea engelmannii | reverse complement strand
ATTTCCTGAGGAAACCCATACAGGGTAAAAACCTCTTTTTCTTTATATGATAAGTAATGGTTACAATCTTTACATTATCATACATATGAGCACCAACTCATAATGAGGCTACAACCTCTGTTTAGTAAGATGCAACTTGCTGAGAGCACCAACTCTCTGTTTTCTCTAGCACCCACTAGAAGGAAGCACCAACTCCCTGGTTTTTCTAGCACCAACTAGAAGGAAGCACCAACTCCCTGGTTTCTCTAGCACCAACTAGAAGGAAGCACCAACTCCCTATGTTCAAGCACCCACTTGAACCTCTGAGGACAATAGTCCTCCCTAGCACCTCCCAACCACCCTAAAATATAAATCTTTGCTTCTGAAACTTATTACAGTGATATAATGTTCAACAATGGCTTACCCGACTTATCACTGTTCTACTACATTTCGTTGCTCTGTCTGCCTCATTGCCTTTCTTCTCACATCACTTGCACTTTCTAGTCTTCTGCTTTTTATTCTCTGTGCGCCATCTCCATTCTCTGCACAGTTCCTCTTCTGTGTTATTCAGCTACTGCACTCTCCTCCTTCTTCACACATGAATCACCTTTACCAACAACACTCACAACAACCTCTAACAGCAACAACAACCCCATCTCTTCTATGTACCGTGTATTTATAACTTCTGTGCACCTTGTGCATGCAATGTTCTCAATGCCTCTGCATGCTGACTCTGCACCGTTATCCTGCACCTCTCGAGTGCTCTGTCTGATTATCATCGTGACTCTTCAGCTTCTCTAGTGGTTCGCCCCGCGTGTCCAGCATCACTGTATGTTATGCTGATAATCCTCAGTCTCTCTGGCAATTTAAGACTCTTCGTCTTCTCTGATACAGTCGAACTCTTGATCTTCATTGACCCTGATCGACGGTTCATGATCTTGGTGAATCAATGGTCCTGATCTCATCATGATCTCGCATCTCGTCGTTCCTTCGTTGGAGATTTTCGTTACTCCAAGTCGCGATAGGCGAGACTCCGAGATGGAGCTCAGATCAACGATCCACATCTTTTGGTGTATTGACGATCAGGATCTTATCGTGATCTTGCATCTCGTTGGTTCTTTGCTGGAGATTCTCGTCACTCTAAGTCGCGATAGGCGAGACTCCGAGATGGAGCTCAGATCAACGGTCCACATATTTTGTCGTATTGATGGTCAGGATCTTATCGTGATCTCACATCTCGTTGTTTCTTCACTGGAGATTCTCGTCACTCCAAGTCGCGATAGGCGAGACTCCGAGATGGACCTTAGATCAACGGTCCACATCTTTTCCTTTCTTTAACGGGTGCGATTAAATCGCGATTTCGGGGTTGTTGTTGTCAAGTGAATTGAACATTTCAAAGTCTCGATCCCTGATTCTCCGATGAAGCCTCATGTCGAGCTTCTCCCGGTGGCGCTCAATCGCTGCCACGCGTCCACACGGATGGACGGTCCAGATCCCGTCGAGATTTCACGACTGTTGCCGTCCCAATGCACACGACCTCGAGAACTCCGATTTCCCGATGACCGATATCCCGATGCCTGTCGGGACTTCTCTTCTTGCTCCCGAGGCTTATCTCCCTCGCATATTCTACAGATCTGACGACTGTCGGTGAGCCTGCACCAAATCTAACGGCTCTCGTTGCGTTCGATCATTCACTGCTTTCGATCATTCACCTCTCTGAACTTGTCTTCTGTTTTCCTGTCATCGTCACTATTGCCATCAATGACAAGCATTCGCTATCTGTTCACTGAATTTGCCAACAATCTGGAGCACAGCAACATCAGACACCAGCCATACATACGCCAAGATATTGTGACTTCCATAGAGGATATACTTTCACTACACCTCGGTGACTGACGCCTCAGCAGTGGAAACCTTATCGGGGACCACAGCATCAGCAACAACGTCGACCGCAGTCGTAGCAGTTTAGGCATGTTCAACAGAACAGACCAGGATTCCAATTCGGTGGGCCATTGATGCAGGAGCATCTCTCCGCATCAGCCAGTCAGCCAACCAGCCACGTCAAAGCATGCATTCGAGGATGAAGAGAGGCGCAACCTTCATCTTCAATTTTTAATTTTAATGTAAAATTAAAATGTCTAGGCTGTTGAGCCATAGAGTCATTCCTTTATGCAGGCATAGAGTAGATCGACCTTAAATTTTTGTAAGGCTGAGATCTAGATCCGATTTGTGGACTAGACAACCATTCAATGCCATTGAAGAGGGTAGGTAGATTGGAGGGAAAAACTCTAAGAGCCCCCTCAGGTAAAAAGATCCAGGAGGATCTCATTTTGGAAGAGGAGAATAGAATAGAAGAGAATCTACGAGTAGAGAGCAGAAGAGAGGAGCCGAGATCTTGTTACAGGCCGTGCTCAGGAACACCTTTGTAAACATGCATTTTCCATTTTAATACAAACAGAAGCAGTTTTTTCTGCATGTATTTTAGTGTTATGTGGATGCCTTGGCGTGTTCTATTTTATGATGTGAATTCATGCTGTATATGTATGCTAGGGATTTGCAGGTTGTTTTGATTTCGGGATTGAGGTTCTTTGTGGTTTCATGCAAGGAGGGCGTGAAAGAGTACTGCGGTCTCTGAATACCATTTCACTGAAGCACTTCTGAACTCTGTGGATTCAAACAAAGACGTGCCAGGTGGGCACAGGAATTGGAATCATCAACTCAGAGGAAGACCTCAAGGTTGTTGAATATCTTGGAGGCAAGGTTGTGTATGGAAACACAGTTCCAAGCATCGAGAGAAAGCGCTAAAGCTTAGAAGGGAGCACAATTATCGTTGGATGAGTCTATAGATTCTGGACCGTTGAAGTTTCTATGTCCAGGGAGAAGTAGAAGGAGAACATAGAAGAGGAGACCGTGAGTCATCAGATCTCTCTCAGATACCCGTTAACCGTTGGATTGGGCGAAGACGCGCAGAGTTTAATCTCTGGAGTGTGCACAGAAGATCAGTGGAATGGATGGTGGAGACACTTCATCAAGAAGTGTTGAATACCCTTCAGCCATTGGATCAGGCAGAAATTGCATGAGGTTTAAACCCTCGTAAGGAGAGGAGAAAGTCCCGAAAGGAATTGGTGCATCGAGATTTGGCGAATTGGGGATCCAGAGGACAAGAGGTCACACACTTTTTGACATCAGAAACCCCGAAATCCCGAAAGGTGATAGGACTATGGTCATATAAAGGGAGGTCGTATGGACCCAAAAAGTCTAGCTCAGGGGACTAGTGGAAGTTGAAGTACTGCGGGATATCAGAGATCGGGAAATCGGGAGGCAAAGGTTTGCGACATCGGGGATTGTGAAACACCGAATCCTGAATTTTTGTTTTCCTGTCGAGAAGAGAATAGCGATCGGGCCTAAAGGCCATAAGGAGCTGAAAAGACTTGTGGGTCAATTTTAATAGAGATTTGAGTGGAGAATCGAAGGAGGCACTATGTCTCGAGAGGAAAATTAGAATGATCCTTAAAGGATGGGAGGTCAGCGTAGAGGCCTTTGTCGAGGCAGAGGGTGCGACTGCGTCAGGGTGGTATCAGAGCCTAATTTTGTCTGTACATTATAGGGATAGAAGGAGGCAAAGGAAAAAGACAGAGTACTGAAACTCTGTAAGGATTTGTTTGCAGGTAGGAAACAGTCCATAAGAAGTCAGGAGAGATGTAGGAGAGGCTGGGACACTCAGGTTTGCAGGAGTAAGCAACAGGTTTTCCAAGAGAGAAGACAGAGACAACAACATGGCTACTAAAGGCCATAAGTATGCTAGAAGGAAAAACTCATATCTATGGAGCCAAGAAGATATAGATAAAGAGCTCGCTGATATAAAGAAATAAATAGGAAATCTTGCATTGCATATGCAGCAGATAGCCAAACCATGGTGGGTGTATAAATGGCCCATGAAGAAGGCAAAAGAAAAATGGCCAGTCAAGGAGTTGATGGCTAGAAGATAGCGTAGGCTGTTAAGAGGATGGTTGAGGCATGCTGAAATCCTCGACAGACCTAAGGAGATGGTTCAAATATGTGAACCAGAGACTGGGAAAATTCTCGGTGAAGAGAATGAAATGAGGTCATTGCGGGATATCAAAGACTGCGAAGAGGACAACGAAAGGTTTCCAGCTTGCCAGGTGAGCAAGGGAATAGAGATGGAATCAATTGATTTCGTGGATTGCCATGACGGAAGAAGGAAAATCCCATATTTTTGGGTGGGTAGGGATGAGCAGGTGAGTTTAGATCAGCCCGAGGAGCTGACAGAGTAGATGAGTTCAGAGATGGGGTTGGATCAGTAGATGCAGCTAACAGAGGAGGAAGATTCATGTGGTTTTCCAAGCCATGTGAATGAAGATGATGACAAGTTAAAAACTTGCACCATCCAAGAGGAATATCAAACGAGTCTTCTAATGATTGGAGGAATTGATGTATTCCTACCATTTGCCCAGGGGGAGGAAAAAATCTGTGTTGCAGATGCAGCAATAACAGAAGGACAGCTAGTTGAGACTATCAGGGAAAACGATTTGGAGCAGGTGTCTGAGCTGCCCAAGAAGGAGATGAAGAAGATGAGAATTATGAGGAGTGTCTCAATGCTTTCATCCAGGAAGCTGAGGAAGTTGCAGCATTGAAGCTGACAACAAAAGAAGTAGAAGAGAATGACGAGCATTTTGAGGAATGGCTCAATATTTTTAGCCAGGAGACTGAAGAGACTGCAACCTGGGAGTTTGCAGAAGAAGAAGAGGAAGAGGTAGCCAGCATTAGCTTTGTTGATCTGTATGAACATATTGAATCCCTGGAGAGAAGGATGAAGGTGCAGACCGTGCACATCCAACAAGTGAGGTTGGAAGCAAATGAAGAAGAAGGCATGGGAGATCACAGTGATCTGCCAATTTGCAGAAAATTTTTGCAGCTGGGGAGACTGCATAAATAGGGCCAGCCAATTCAACAGCTGGATAAGGTGATAGAAGACATCAGAAGGCTGATGGTAGAGTCAGCAGAGACTGTCATCAAGGAGAAGTTGGGTAGAAAGGCAGGAGCAGCGCAACAGCAGCAACAACAAGGATATGGAGCGGATGAACAGCTCCAGAGGATGGTTTGGGATCCACGAGGATTTCCACAGCTGAGATGGGAAGCTCTTGAGCAGGAGCTCATGAATTTTTGTAGCTGAGGAGTATGATGTAGGAGCATCTCTCTGCATCATCTAGTCAGCCAGCCAGCCATGTCAGCACATGCATTCGAGGATGAAGAGAGGCGCAACCTTCATCTTCAATTTTGAATTTTAATGTAAAATTAAAATGTCTAGGATGTTTAGCCATAGGGCCGTGCCTTTGTGTAGGCATAGAGTATATTGGCCTTAAATTTTTGTAAGGCTGAGATCTAGATTCGATTTGTGGACTAGACAACCATTCAATGACATTGAATAGAGTAGGTAGATTGGAGGGAAGATCTCTAAGAGCCCCCTCAGGTTAAAAGATCTAGGAGGATCTCATTTTGGAAGAGGAGAATAGAATAGAAGAGAATCTGCGAGTAGAGAGCAAAAGAGAGGATCCGAGACCTTGTTACAGGCCGTGCTCAGGAACACCTTTGTAAACAAGCATTTTCCATTTTAATACAAGCAGAAGCAGTTTTTTCTGCATGTATTTCAGTGTTATGTGGATTCCTTGGCGTGTTCTATTTTATGCTATGAATTCATGTTGTAGATGTATGCTAGGCATTTGCAATTTGTTTTGATTTTTGTCTTGAGGTTCTTTGTGGTTTCATGCCAGGAGGGCGTGACAGAGATTGCGGTCTCTGAATACTAGTGCACTGAAGCACTTATGAACTCTGCGGATTTATACAAAGACGTGCCAGGTGGGCACAGGAACTAGAATCATCAACTCAGAAGAAGACCTCAAGGTTGTTGAATATCTTGGAGGCAAGGATGTAAATGGAAACACAGTTGCAGATTGAATCTCTGAGGAGTTTTGTAGAGCTCTGCCAAGTGGTTATTGAGCATATGCACATGGATGCATTTATAAGAACTCTGATGTGAGTTAAAGGAGAACCAGAATCACTGAGGATTCTGAGAGCTCTGCCAAGTGGGCATTGAGCAGCTACATAGGTGTACAGAAGAGGAAAAAACTGTTGGATGTTCTGTGAGAAGACACTGTGCAGGTTGGCACAAAGAAGAAGAGAACTCTGTCGAGTTCTGGAATTTGAAGGATGAGTCCATTTACTGATCTTCGCAGGGTTGTTGAACACCCTAAAAGACTCAACAAGAGGTTTCTTGAGCAAAGGATATTCAGGAGGGCATTCCCAATTCTCCATCTGAGGGAGAAAGAAGAAGGATTTATTTCCTTAAGGGGTCTGAGTATTTAGAGAAGATTAGAAGAGATAACACTTTAGTGCGTGAAGACTCTGCAGGAGCGCAGACGTCAAAATCCTTTGAGGATTTGAGAGAAGAAGCTCAGGAGGAATAGTGTTGTGGAGTACTCAGAGGGATGACAAAAGTTGAAGCCTCTAGTCTTGGAGAACATCTTCCAAGCATAAGGAGAAAGCGCTAAAGCTCAGAAGGGAGCACAACTATCGTTGGATGAGTCGATAGATTCTGGACCGTTGAAGTTTCTATGTCCAGGGAGCAGTAGAAGGAGCGCACAGAAGAGGAGACCGTGAGTCATCGGATCTCTCTCAGATACCCGTTAACCGTTGGATTGGGCGAAGATGCGCAGAGTTTAATCTCTGGAGTGTGTGCAGAAGATCAGTGGAATGGATGGTGGAGACACTTCATCAAGAAGTGTCGAATACCCGTCATCCATTGGATCGGGCAGAAACTACACGAGGTTTAAACCCTTGTAAGGAGAGGAGAAAGTCCCAAAAGGCATTGGCGCATCGGGATTCAGAGAATCGGGGATCTAGAGGACAAGAGATCACACACTTTTCGACATCAGAAACCCTGAAATCCTGAAAGGTGATAGGACTGCGGTCATATAAAGGGATGTCGTATGGACCCAGAAAGTCTAGCTCAGGGGACTAGCGGAAGTTGAAGTACTCTGGGATATCGAAGATCGGGAAATCAGGAGGCAAAGGTTTGCGACATCGGGGATTTTGAAACCCCGAACCCTAAATTTTTATTTTCCTATCGAGAAGAGAACAACGATCGGGCCTAAAGGTCGTAAGGAGCCGAAAATACATGTGGGTTAATTTAATAGATATTCCAGTGGAGAATCGAAGGAGGCACTCCGGCTTAAGAGGAAAATTAGAACGATCCTTAAAGGATGGGAGGTCAGTGCAGCGGCCTTTGCCGAGGCAGAGGGTGCGACTGCGTCACGGTGGTATCGGAACCTGATTCTGTATGTACATTGCATTGATAGAAGGAGGAAAAGGAAAAAGACAGAGTACTGAAACTCTGTAAATATTTGTTTGCAGGTAGGCAACAGTCCATAGGTAGTCAGGAGGGCTGTAGGAGAGGCTGGGAAACTCAGGTTTGCAGGAGTGAGCAATAGGTTTTCCAGGAGAGCAAACAGAGACAACAACATGGTTATTGAAGGCCGTAAGTATGCTAGAAGGAAAAACTCATATCTATGGAGCCAAGAAGATATAGATGAAGAGCTCGCTGATATAAAGAAAGAAATAGGAAAGCTTGCATTGTGGATGCAGCAGAAATCCAAACCATGGTGGGTGTATAAATGGCCCATGAAGAAGGTAAAAGAAAAATGGTCATTCAAGGAGTTGATGGATAGAAGACAACGTAGGTTGTTAAGAGGATGGTTGAGGCATGCTGAAACCCTCGACGGACCTAAGGAGATGGTTCAGATATGTGAACCAGAGACTAGGAAAATTCTCGGTGAAGAGAATGAAATGAGGTTGCTGCGGGATCTCAAAGACTGCCAGGAGGACAACGAAAGGTTTCCAGTTTTCCAGGTGAGCAAGGGAACAAAGATGGAATCATTTGATTCTGTGGAATTCCAGGAGGGCAGCAGGAAAATCCCATATTTTCAGGTGGGTAGGGATGAGCAGGTGAGTTTATATCAGCCCGAGGAGCTGACAGAGCAGATGAGCTCAGAGATGGGGTTGGATCAGCAGATGCAGCTAATAGAGGAGGAAGATTCATGTGGTTTTCCAAGCCATGTGAATGAAGATGATGACAAGTTAAAAACTTGCACCATCGAAGAGGAAGATCAGACGAGTCTTCTAATGATTGGAGGAATTGAAGTATTCCGACCATTTTCTCAGGGGGAGGCAAAAATCTGTGTTGTAGATGCAACAACAACATAAGGACAACTAGCTGAGATTGTCAGGGAAAACGAATTGGAGAAGGTATTTGAAGCTGCCCAAGAAGGAGATGAAGAAGATGAGCATTATGAGGAGTGTCTCAATTCTTTCATCCAGGAAGCTGAGGAAGCTACAACACTGAAATTGACAGTAGAATAAGTAGAAGAGAATGATGAGCATTCTGAGGAAAGGCTCAATATTTTCAGCAAGGAGATTGAAGAGACTGCAACCTTGGAGTTTGCAGAAGAAGAAGAGGAAGAGGCAACCATCATTAGCTTTGTTGATCTATATGAACATATTGAATCCCTAGAGAGAAGGATGAAGGTGTAGAGTGTGCACATCCAACAGGTGAGGTTGTAAGTAGATGAAGAAGAAGGCATGGGAGATCACAGTGATCTGCCCATTTGCAGAAAAGTTTTGCAGCTGGGGAGATTGCATAAACAGGGACAGCCAATTCAGCAGCTGGATGAGGTGATAGAAGACATCAGAACGTTGATGGTAGAGTCAGCAGAGACTGCCAGCTAGGAGAAGTTGGGCAGAAAGGCAGGAGCAACGCAGCAGCAGCAACAACAGGGAGATGGAGTGGATGAATAGCTCCAGAGGATGGTTTGGGATCCAAGAGGATTTCCACAGCTGAGATGGGAAGCTCATGAGCAGGAGCTCATGAATTTTTTAGCTGAGGAGTATGATGCAGGAGCATCTCTCCACATCAGGCAGTCAGCCAGCCAGCCACGTCAGCGCATGCATTCGAGGATGAAGAGAGGCACAACCTTCATCTTCAATTTTGAATTTTAATGTAAAATTAAAATGTCTAGGATGTTGAGCCATAGAGTCATGCCTTTGTGCAGGCATAGAGTAGATCGGCCTTAAATGTTTGTAAGTCTGAGATCTAGGTCTGATTTGTGGACTAGACAACCATTCAATGAAATTGAATAGGGTAGGTAGATTGGAGGGAAAAACTCTAAGAGCCCCCTCAGGTAAAAAGATCCAGGAGGATCTCATTTTGGAAGAGGAGAATAGAATAGAAGAGAATCTATGAGTAGAGAGCAGAAGAGAGGAGCCGAGACCTTGTTACAGGCCGTGCTCAGGAACACCTTTGTAAACAGGCATTTGGCATTTTAATACAAACAAAAGCAGTTTTTTCTACATGTATTTGAGTGTTATGTGGATGCCTTGGCGTGTTCTATTTTATGCTGTGAATTCATGCTATAGATGTATGCTAGGCATTTGCAGGTTGTTTTGATTTCGAGCTTGAGGTTCTTTGTGGTTTCATGCCAGGAGGGCGTGACAGAGTGTTGCAGTCTCTGAATACCAGTGCACTGAAGCACTTCTGAACTTTGCGGATTCAGACAAAGACGTGCCAGGTGGGCACAGGAAATGGAATCATCAACTCAGAGGAAGACTTCAAGGTTGCTGAATATCTTGGAGGCAAGTTTGTATGTGGAGACACAGTTGTAGACAGAATCTCTGAGGAGTTCTGTAGAGCTCTACCAAGTGGGTACTGAGCATATGCATAGGGATGCATTTAGAAGAAATCTGTTGTGAGTTAAAGGAGAACCATAATCACTGAGGATTCTGAGAGCTCTGCCAAGTAGGCATTGAGCAGGTACATAGGTGTATAGAAGAGTACAAAACTGTTGGATGTTCTATGAGAAGACACTTTGCCAGGAGGGCATTGAGACAGTGTGCTGGTTGGCACAGAGAAGAAGAGAACTCTATCGAGTTTTGGAATTTGAAGGAGGAGTCCATTTAGGGATCTTTGCAGGGTTGTTGAACACCTTGAAAGACTCAACAAGAGGTTGCTTGAGAAAATGATAGTCAAGAGGGAATTCCCAATTCTCCATCTGAGGGAGAAAGAAGAAGGATTTATTTCCTTAAGGGGTCTGAGTATTTGGATAAGCTCAGAAGAGATAGCACTTTAGTGCGTGAAGACTTTGCAGGAGTGCAGACGTCAAAATCCTTTAAGGATTCGATAGAAGAAGCTCAGGAGGAATAGTGTTTTGGAGTACTCAGAGGGATGAGAAAATTCGAAGCCTCTAGTCTTGGAGAAAATCTTACAAGCATCGGGAGAAAGTGCTAAAGCTCATAAGGGAGCACAACTATCATTGGATGAGCCGATAGATTCTGGATCGTTAAAGTTTCTATATCCAGGGACCAGTAGAAGGAGCACATAGAAGAGGAGACCATGATTCGTTGGATCTCTCTCATATACCCATTAACCGTTGGATTGGGCGAAGACGCGCAGAGTTTAATCTCTGGAGTGCGCGTAGAAGATCAGTGGAACGGACAGTGGAGACACTTCATCAAGAAGTGTCGAATACCCCTCAGCCATTAGATCGAGTAGAAACAACATGAGGTTTAAACCCTCTTAAGGAGAGGAGAAAGTTCCGAAAGGCATTGGCGCATCGGGATTCGGAGAATCGGGGATCCGGAGGACAAGAGGTCACACACTTTTTGACATCAGAAACCCTGAAATCCCGAAAGGTGATAGGAATGCGGTCATATAAAGGGATGTCATATGGACCCAGAAAGTCTAGCTCAGGGGACTAGTAGAAGTTGAAGTACTCCGAGATATCGGAGATCGAGAAATCGGGAGGAATGTTGAGTCCATTTTTGTGCTTCCATTTTGCTCTATAAACCTTACTTTTGCCTCTTTATCTATCCATTTTACCTTTATTTCATTCCACATTTTCCATGAAACAACCTATGCAAGGTATATTTGTCATTCTTTAGCTTAATAATTGATTTTTCTAAATTTTAGCATTAAAATTGAAAATTTATCAGAAATTACAGGATTTGACCAAATCCCGTAAAAGCTCCATAGTTTGTATACTTGCATGACACCTGGGCAAAATATAACACTTGCATCGTGTTCCCTGATGTACAAGGATGGAGAATGAGCTATCAGATTCGAAATCCGAGCCTTCCATATGTCCGGTCAATGCTGGTCAAACAGGGCCACTTCAGCAGAAAATGCCCTGTTTCAGCCTTAAATCTTGGACAATTTTGGATTTCGTGGGATTTTGACCATATATTGTGGATATAAAGGAGGAATTCGAACCTCCTAGGATATTATGGATCTAATCATGATATTTAGGAGACATTTTAGCATTTTTGGTTTTAAGACTCTTGTATAAATACTCTTAAGCTTAAACTAGTAAGACAATCTTGATATGAATGAAGAAACTTGAGAATTTGCACTCTTGAAGATCAACTCTGTGTTTTTTTCCTGTGAATGCTTATGATGATTTGAATGCTACTGGAGTTCTTTCTTAGCTGAGTCAACTCAAGTGTACTAGTGAAGCATTGGAGGGCCCCCATTGCCAAACTAGTACACTCTTTCCTTGTGTTCTTTTTCAAGTACATGTTTTAGATCAGATCTTGTTGTATATGAGTTTTATCTTGCTGTAGGTAGATGAATTTCATAGCTTAGTTACATGCTTAATGTTTTCAAGCCTTACTCATATTGTGAATGATTTCTTGAATGAGAATTCAATGTGTAGTTTGACTTCAAGCATTAAGATAGTTTTGAATGCTTTTTGAGT
>ML808549.1:197450-208693 GCA_009831015.1 Picea engelmannii | reverse complement strand
GCGCGCTTGAGCCAGAGGCGTCTTGGGATGGGTGACCACCTGGGAAGTCCTGGTTACCGGGTGCAAGCCCTGGAAGTGATGATTGATGCTATGCGATTCATTTCGTTGGTTTCAATCCCATTTCTTCACCCCTGTGAGCATCATCCGATGCAATGAGTGCTAAGTGGACTATTCAAATCAAGAGAATTATTGGTCAGTTGTGACTAATACTCATGAATATGGGTCATAGATTAATGACTTACACTACGCAGTTAATCCCAAAAATAAAAACTTAAATAATAATTATGATCTTCATAAAAATTTGTAACATGAAGGGAGCAAGAAATTAACTTATTCATAAGAAATACAATCTGTGGTTATAAAATATAAAGAGGGAATTAATTATTTTATCTTTTGATAATTTAAAATATACTAATTTAATGATAAAAGGGAAATGGGGTTAAATTCCACACCTCCCTTTTTGAGTTCTAAGTAAAAGGGGAAAGAGTGGAAATCAAAAAAATAGGAAACTAGGGAAAAGAGGTAACATAAAAAGGGAAAAAGGGGAACTTAAGGGAAAATGCAGGAAGTCAACTTAGTAAAGAATCTACATTTAAGAGATTTATAATTTTTAAACTGAATTAGCAATTTCATAATAGGGAAAGCCTTTAAAACCTGTAAGGGAATTTGGGGACACTTAGGAGTGATTCTAGGAGTAACTCTAGCTGGGTGAGGGAAATAGGATAGTTAATTAATTAAAGAAATTAAATAATGGAGGAATGAAGGGGATGGGTTATACTTGTACGGAGAAGAATTTTTAGGAAATTAATTATAAAAACTTAACTAAAAGAGAAATTTGGAAAGTAAGAAACCACAAAACTCTATATAATGAAGAGATGTGATGGAGGTTGGGGATATTCTATTTGCATAACGTTACACTGCAAAAATATCGACTTGAATGATTTACTTGTGGGAGTTGGGAGACCCGGCTCGGAGAGGAGTGGTAGCTTGGCCTTGCGAGGTGAGCTGGGTGCTAGACTAAATCTCTGGATAGTGTGTGCGTGGCCCCTTTGTGGCTCGGGGGGCTAAGAGGGAAGAAGAATACCCCTAACGTTGGCTGGGAGGTACCGGTGAAGTCTCGACAGTCAGTGAGCAGTAATTTCACGGAGCACGGGACGTCATTCAGAGAGGGTGAACATGCAATAGTACGCTTTCTTCTTTTGAATGGTAGATTGTTTTAGGATTTATGATTTGGATCTGAATGATTGTTGGGTAGTTAAACATTGTTATTTTTAAAATTCGATGACTGAAACTATTCTTAGCCTAGCCTGATGATTGTTGACTCCCATGGTCTTCGTTCCTTGCATGACTTGACAGCCCTGTGGTATTGACTGTGACCCTTGTGATTGTTTTCCTTCATCCCTAGCACGCTAATCCTCTCCTGAGCAGTCATCCAGGAGTTTGATCTACGGTCGTCACCTTAGCGTTAAAAGACCTATGGATCTCAACACCCTGCTTTTATGTGCAAGGATGGTGAAGCGAAGGATGAACTCATCCATCTACCTCTGTTGTTGTCCTTGGCTGATTGTTTGTCTTGTGCCCTGATGCATTTTTATAACCTTGCAAAGTTTTATTGATGACGAAGTCTTCTTCCAACTCCACATTTTCATATCTTGTTGTTGCCTGGTGATTGTCCCTCCTTCAACTGCACTTCATTGACTTAGGGGCGGATATGCACATCCAACATTGTACTTAAATTCATGTCAGTTGTTTCAATTACCTGATGCTTGACCAAGCTACTTGCCCTTTGTTCTAAACTGCCAGGGTGTCCTGGTTAATAAAAATTGTACTTCTGGGCGTTTAATGAAGGGTTAATCTCAACGCATTATTGTTTGGATGTTTAACCTCAGTAATTTGATTGTTTAACTCAGCCATTGATTTTCGAATGTTAATCTTTGTGTGAATATAATAGCAAACCAACATTTTAATCCTGGAGTTACCGTGTTTTAATTTACTTACTATTGCATTTTACTCTCGAAAGACAGTAAATGGTTACCCTGAATGCGCAAGATTTACTCTTGAATCCCCCAACGAATCACCCTTGAATGCATGCATAGATACTAAGTTCGGGTAGCGTTTTTAGTTGCCAACGGAGGTGGTTATGATGTGTAAATAGTGGTCTATTATGTGTTAATGGATGAACACTTGATGTGGACAACGAACTTTTAGACAATGAATAGATGTTTGAATGGATAGCTTTCATTCTTTTTACAACATTTTTCATCACATAAATTACATTGGATAGCGAATTTTTATATGATAATAGATAACATGCTAATGTTGATAGTGTAAGGTTGAATGGTGATTTCATAAATGGTAGACTGGTAGCTTGATTGACCAGCGATGTTATTAATAAGTCAATTGTTAGCATTTCGACCACAACTGATAGTCTATTGTTGGCCAGCGATTACACCACGTTCTTTACCACCGAATTGGACCATGTTTGTACTGTCACATAGGTGTTACTCCTCCTTGTTACTGCCTTAAACCAAAACCATGAAATGACCACTGGGATGACAACGTTTTTCCTGATTAGAGGATACGATTTTGCCTAGCTAAAGCATATGATTTTGCTGTGTAAAGGACCACCTTTGCCACTCATCAGGATGCCCATGATTTTTCTTAAACCGCCTTCTTGAGCTGGTTGTTCTTACCATGAATTTAATTTTGGCCAACACAGTTGAATGTAGTGCCATTTACGAATTTTGATGACTGTGTAATGCTTATTTTAGCACGATTTTTGCTTTAAAGCGTAGCTTGGTTTCTGTTAAGGACCCCCGTTTGAACTTTAATGTAGCCTATGTTTGCATATGTGTGGCACAGTAAGTTTCCCCTTGATGACTACGTTTTCCTTGATTTTACCTGACGACGAGTATTTTTGGCTCCCTAGTGCTGACATCTTTCTGTTATTTCTAGCGATAATATTGATTGGTTGGTCAACATTGATAATAACAATTAATTTGCGTTGAATAGAGTAGTTACAATTCCCTTTCAACCGGATAACCACATTCGATTTTGCATTGAACTGTACTCCTTTGACAACAACCACTTCTATTTTTAGACAATAACTGCCACTTATATTTTTAGACAATTCAGTGGCTGACAACTTTATTTATAATTATTGATGGACAACTGATGTAACGATTTCTAATTAAAAATATTGCAAGTACAAATTTATTTATTTTTGTAACCTGCCTTGTCATCTTTATGTGGTGTTGGGTACATGCTTCATTCATTTCCAATTTAAAAATATTGCAAGTTTATAATGAGTGGCTAGTATATAATCTAGACATGCCATCTTAAAATATATTGTTAGTACACGACAATAATTATGTTCTTCATTGTTAGTAAGAGTGATGAAGGCTTTCTAGGATTGAGATTAGAATACTTACTTAAAAGTGAAGAAAATATAGAAGAGTTAAGTGATTTAAATATTGAGGATTATATGAATTGAATATTATTAATAACTATCTCTTAAGGGTTTTTATTGAAGTTTCAAAAATAAAATGGTGACCTTAGTAATAGACTATCACATTGTAATGATTGATAACACTTTATATCTCGTATTAATGTACATACTTCTTATATCTATGTCAATATGTGACTTCTCATTATTGCTATCATGAATGATTTTATTAGTTTCATATAATGGATACATAATGTAAAAGTGTTGTTAAAATTCATGTATTGCTTAAAAACATTGAGTTTCTTATGGGTTCTCATAATGAATATGTAATTATAGCTTCTCTTTACATACTCCTAGAGGATATTCCTTAAAAAAAAGATGTATAGTTAAGCTGCATGAGATTAAAATTGTATTTCCGCTCCTGATTTATGATTCTTTATGAGATGTCTTTTTACTCATTTACACTCATTGTTTCTTGAAAAATGATAAGTATAGTAGAATATCTTATTGTGCCATGAATAATTGATGATTAGGTGAGATTCATGATCAGAGCTGGAATTGCGGTTTATGTTGGATTAGCGGGGTTGTAGACATCTCCTTGTTCCTCAGAACAGTCACCAGCCTTGAGACCTTAAATGGTCAAAATTGATGGGAACCTGGGCTTGAGTGTTGCTTATGTGTCCTAGAGGTCCTAACTATTGTAGGGTAGGACGAGCGGGTAGTCATTTTTATTCTTGTCGGTTGAATGTCTTACATTGCTTCCAGGTGATTGATATGCTTCTATGTTTGGTCGTCATGTTGTTGTTGCGTGAGTTGCTTGTGCATCGTTCATCGTTGTGTTGCTTTGTCGAGTATAATGACATCAAGACCTTCACACACACAAAAAAAAATAAAAAATCTCTCTTTTTATGTGAGGTTTGTTGTCATGACAAAACAGGAGGTTCGTTACATTGAGAATTATTCCTAAAAAAATGATCCAATCACTATTTCTATAGAGGAGTCAAGGGATTTATCAAAAATAGCTCTTGATGATCTATTTGGAATCCTTAAAGTACATGAAGACAGGTTGAAAAAGAACAAGGAACCTCTAGATCAAGCTTTCCAAACAAAGTTCAAGGTTGATGACAAGAAGAAAAAATCTTCTACTACCATGAATGATACTTCTACTTTTTATTCATCATCAAATAGAGGAGGTAGAGGCCATGGAAGATCCCAAGGAAGAGGAGGTTGTGGTAGAGGAAGAAGAAACATCCTTGGGAGAGGTAACTTTCACTGCAACTATTGTAATAAAGATGGTCACCTTGAAAGCTATTTTTTTAAGAAGAAAAGAGACACCTCTCAAGAAAATTTTAGTAAAGATGAAGTTGAAAACTCTCAAACTTTGTTTCTCACATGTAACAGTTTTGATGCCAAAGATGATTTAGTATGGTATTTATATAGTGGCTTCTCAGATCATATGACAGGAAACAAAAACATGTTTGTGAAACTGGATGAGAGTGTGAAGGGAAAAGTAAACTTTTGCAATGATAATGAGGTAGAAGTAAGGGGAAAAGGTACCCTTGCCATAAAAGTAAAAAATGGAAGTATTATGTATCTACATGATACTTTCCTTGTTCCAAGTTTAAAGAATAACTTGATTAGCATAGGGCAACTAAATTCTAAAAACTACAAGACTGTTTTCAAAGGAAAGTTTTGTAAGATTTTTAACAACAGAGGCCTTGTTGCCAAAGTTCCTATGATAGATAATAAGATGTTTTTGTTATGTATCGAACCAAAAGTATATTTATTGAAGGCGTCAGTTGATGAGTTTTGGTTATGGCACAAAAGGTTTGGGCACCTTAATTTTGGATCTCTTTCTTTCATGCAAAATAAGAATTTTGTAAAGGGTTTTTCTTCATTCATAGAACCAGATAATAAGATATGTGAAGGTTCTGCAATAGGAAATCAACATAGAGACAAATTTCCCCAACATCATTTTAGAGCAAGTGAAACTTTGACCTTAGTACATGCAGATATTTGTGGCCCCATGCAGGCCTTATCTCTTGGAAAGAATATGTATTTTCTTCTCTTTGTAGATGTTTTTTCAAGGATGTCTTGGGTCTATTTATTAAGTGAGATGTCTCAAGATTTTAGTTGCTTTCAAAAATTTAAAGTACTTGTTGAGAAGTCATCAGGATATTATTTGAAAGTCTTGAGAACTGATCGAGGTGGAGAATTCACCTCTGATGAATTCAAATATTTTTGCAATTTACATGGCATCAACAAGGAGTTAACTACTACATATAATCCTCAACAAAATGGAGTAGCAGAAAGAAAAAAAAAGAGGAACAATTGAAGAGATGGTTATATGTATGTTAAAATAAAAGAGTTTTTCAAACATGTATTGGGCACATGCAGTCCATGCAGCTGCATATATCCTCAAGAAAAGTCCTACAAATATGGTAAAAATTTCTACTCCTTATGAATCTTGGTTTTGTAGAAAACCAACTATTTCTCATCTGAAATTTTTTGGGTCTGCATGCTTTGTTCACATTCCTACAGAACAAAGACACAAATTAGATGGAAAATCAGTGAAATGTATTTTCCTTGGATATTCAGAAGAAAGCAAGGCTTATAGGTGTTTTTATCCACTTACTAATAAACTTTATGTTAGTAGAGATGTGATATTTGATGAAGGAGGATTTTATCAGAAGAATGAAGGAGAAGATAAAGAGCTTACCCCACATATTGAAAATTTGACTTTTGATAACAATGATCAATCTTTGCAGCCCTTTGTTATAAGAAATGCAGGCTCACCTTCAAGGATCTCTCCATCAAATTCATCTCCATCTTCTCCGTCAACTGGATCTCAAGTTAATACTCAAACAACACCTCCATCTAGTCCTCCTAGGAAAACATGAAGTTTGAAAGAGATATATGAGACATCTAGGTATGTTGGTGACAATTTTGCTCTTTTTTCTTCTGCCCATGTTGAAACTTTTAATTTTAAAGAAGATTCCATTGATGAACCATGGGTGCAAGCAATGGAATATGCGATGTCACAGATCGAAAAAAAAATGATACATGGGAGCTTGTTGATCTTCCTCATGGGAAATCCACTATTGGTGTAAAGTGGATTTACAAGCTCAAATTTAATATGGATGGAAGTATTTCAAAGTATAAGACACATTTAGTTGCAAAAGGATATGTGCAACAAGAAGGAAATGACTATGAGGAAATGTTTTCCCTTGTAGCAAGACTTGAAATAGTAATAACTTTTCTTTCCATTGCATCTCATTTAAAGTTGACAATTTATCAGATGGATGTCAAATCAACGTTCTTAAATGGATATTTGAAGGAAGAAGTTTATTTTGAACAACCTCAAGGTTTCATTGTTAAAGGTAAATAAGATAAGGTTTATAGGCTTAAAAATGCTCTTTATGGTCTTAAACAAGGCCCTAGAGCTTGGTACTCTAGAATTGATAACTATCTTCGTAATCATGGCTTTGATATACGTCCTTCTGAAAGTACCTTGTACAAAATGGTTGTGGGATCAGATTTCATCATTGTTTTCTTATATCTAGATGACTTATTTTTTATGAGCACCTCTCCCTCACTTGTCAAGGAGTTCAAAGAGACAATGAAATATGAATTTGAGATCTCTGATTTAGGAGAAATGAAATATTTTTTGGGTATGCAAATCAAACAAACAACTATAGGTATATCCATTAGTCAATTCAAATATGTTGAAGACTTGTTGAAGAGGTTTAACATGCAAGTTTGAAAACCTGTGAGTACTCCCTTGGTTCTTGGGAGTAAATTGATGAAAGAAGATAAAACTCCACTTTGTAATGTTGGACTCTTTATAGATCTTTGATTGGGAGTCTTATGTATCTAATGACCACTAGACCAGGCATCATGCTCTTTGTAATTTTGGTTGCTAGGTTCATGCATCAACCTCATGAGATTCATTGGCGGGAATCCAAAAGGATTCTCAGATATGTAAGTGATACAAAATATTTTGGATTTTTTTATAGTGCTACTAATGATTCCAATGTTGTAGCACACACAAATGTAGATTGGGAAGGTTGCTTAGATGATCAAAAGATCACTTCTGGATACGATTTTCTCTCTGGAGGTTTTCTTGTTTCTTGGAGTAGCAAAAACCAACCCATTGTTGCTCTATCCACAGCTGAAGCAGAGTATATTGCAGCATCATCAACATGTACACAAGTCATCTGGATGGAAAGATTGTTTGAAGACCTGGGAATGAAAGTCAATAAGCCAATAAAAGTATATTGTGAAAATCAAGGCACTATCTCCATGACAAAGAATCTTGTATATCACAGCAGGAGAAAACATATTGACATTCAACATCACTTCATTAGAGAGCTTGTCCAACACAAATTTATCTCTTCTGAATTTTGTAAATCTGGATATCATCTTGCCAACATTTTTACTAAGGCACTTCCAAAGGATCGATTGGAGAAACTCAGATCATTGTTGGGAATCCAAAAACTTGACATCAAGGGGGAGACTGAAAAACATGATGCTAAGTTTTCAAAATGAATTAACCTCACTATTTCTAGCTGTGAAACTAACTCTGTCACTTGTTGATCAATTGTTGCCACGTTGTTTTCCTTCCTTATCTACTGTGATGGGTTTTCAATTTGTTATTTAAATGATAGGTTGTTTTCTGCAAACACAGTTTTTGAATGTATGTTTTGTTTGAGAAAGTCTCTCTATGTATTGTTGTAGAGGCCTTTCTTTGACACATTTTGGATCGGAGGATGCTTTATTTCCCTTTGTTTATTTACAATCTGTAACAAAGCTACTATGTATCTCTTTTATTTTAAGAAATAAATCATAAGACAATAGTTTTCAGAAATAATTTTACTATTTGTAGATGTAGTTTTATTGTTGTTGGTCAAATTTCTGACAATACCGTCATTTTTTGTTTACTGGTTTAATAGGATCTACATTTTTTGGGTGTGAATCTTTTGTGAGCACATAATTCCTTTTGTCAGATCTTTTAGAATGTATGAAATGTAGTGATGGATGGCGATCATGATATGAATGGTATGATAGATTATGCATGGCATCACTTAGTTATTTCAGATGAGGGCTACCATAGCCTAAAGTACCGATGGAATTCAAAGACAGGAAGCCATTCATTGTGTAGTATTGGCTTGAATGGAATGTATGCAGGTGTCAGCGTTTACAATTTGTACAGGCGTGTTTGTTTGCAACATACAACCTTGATTTTTTTTTTTCAAAACATGTACCTAACATACACAAATGCAGATTGGGAAGGTTGCTTAGATGATCAAAAGATCACTTCTAGATACGATTTTCTCTCTGGAGGTTTTCTTGTTTCTTGGAGTAGAAAAAACCAACCCATTGTTTCTCTATCCACAGCTGAAGTAGAGTATATTGCAGCATCATCAACATGTACACAAATCATCTGGATGGAAAGACTATTTGAAGACCTGGGAATGAATGTCAATAAGCCAATCAAAGTATATTGTGAAAATCAAGGCATTATCTCCATGACAAAGAATCTTGTATATCACAGCAGGAGAAAACATATTGACATTCAACATCACTTCATTAGAGAGCTTGTCCAACACAAATTTATCTCTTTTGAATTTTGTAAATCTGGATATCGTCTTGCCAACATTTTTACTAAGGCACTTCCAAAGGATCGATTGGAGAAACTCAGATCATTGTTGGGAATCTAAAAACTTGACATCAAGGGGGAGACTGAAAAACATGATGCTAAGTTGTCAGAATGAATTAACCTCACTATTTCTAGCTGTGAAACTAACTCTGTCACTTTTTGATCAACTACTGCCACGTTGTTTTCCTTCCTTATCTATTGTGATGGGTTTTCAATTTGTTATTTAAATGATAGGTTATTTTCTGCAAACACGGTTTTTGAATGTATGTTTTGTTTGAGAAAGTCTCTTTGTGTATTGTTGTAGAGGCCTTTCTTTGACACATTTTGGATCGGAGGATGCTTTATTTCCCTTTGTTTATTTACAGTCTGTAACAGAGCTACTCTGTATCTCTTTTATTTTAAGAAACAAATCATAAGACAATAGTTTTCAGAAATAATTTTACTATTTGTAGATGTAGTTTTATTGTTGTTGGTCAAATTTCTGACAATACCGTCATTTTTTGTTTACTGGTTTAATAGGATCTACATTTTCTGGGTGTGACTCTTTTGTGAGCACATAATTCCTTTTGTTGGATCTTTTAGAATGTATGAAATGTAGTGATGGATGGCGATCATGATATGAATGGTATGATAAATAATGCAGGAGTCACTTAGTTATTTCAGATGAGGGCTACCACAGCCTAAAGTACCGATGGAATTCAAAGACAGGAAGCCATTCATTGTGTAGTATTGGCTTGAATGGAATGTATGCAGGTGTCAGCGTTTACAATTTGTACACGCGTGTTTGTTTGCAACATACAACCTTGATTTTTTTTTTTCAAAACATGTACCTAACACGACTTTTCACTCCTTTCTTTGGTAAGGGTGAATTTGTTGATTGTTGATGTTTAATATGAATTCATTGATAGTTCTCATCTAAGTTACCTTCCTGTTTTGATCCTTGTGTTCAAGAATATGTAGGGACATATTTCAATTGAGGTGATGTGCGAAAATCCTTGCATGAAAATACAACCAAACTTTAGTATCTATGGACTTTGTGCAGTTAACAATAGAATTTTACAACCCTGAATCTTCCTATTTATTGTCGCTAATTGTATTGATAAATTGCATATAGAGTAACATTGTGTATCTACATTATTAATAACCTTTAAAAAAAATTAACCATAATAGTAATTTAAAATAATATAAATAATATACTAAATTTAAAAAATCTATAATTATAATAATATTAAAAATCTATTATAAAATAACTTAAATATTAAATATTAATAATTTCGGATTTCGATTTCTTTTGTTTTCTCTCCATATAATAACTTTCAATCTAACAGATGAATTTTTCTTATATACAGAGTGATGTTGTTTTCAATAACTGGAATTGGAGCGATTGTCCTACCTATGTTCTTCCTTTTTAAGGAAGTTTATTAAGGCTACTTTAGCAATATGTAAGGAAGTTTATTAAGGTTGGTTTAAGAATATGTATTTACAAGTATCTTCCTTTTCTAGGCTAGCTTGAAATAGTGTGGGCTAGCAAGAAATAGCATGAATGTTTTTATTCTAGTTTTGTTAGATGTTGGACATAAAGCACATTAAGAAGAGAAGCTCATGTTTATTATTCTTTTTTTCCCGCATCCAGAGTTTTTGAGTTAAGCACCACGAATCCAAACCCTTGCAGAGCTAGGAAGGGAAGTAGGTGAACGCTCACAAATGCGACTGAACCTACCTCTTATTTCGTCGGTGCTAATAGTGCCTCTACATATGAGGGATCTCCCTTAAACTTGACTTGCAACTCAACCTCGAACGGTCTTTGCCACTGATGTGGTGGTACTCTTACTGTTATCTCTACCCTAGCCCCTACTATATATGGTACCCTTTTGGTGGACTCCAGCCATAAAAACTCCAAAAATAATGGTGTTCAGTGCTCATGATTGGATTCAATAGGAAATATTTATCAGTGTAATAGAAGATCATCTGTTTAATATCACATTCTACTACTTCCATTATCAACTGTCATCAATGACAGGGACCTTGCCATTATAGTGGCACTTGTTATACGTTGATATACTTATCATACATTGGTATCAATGTTAAGAATAGCATTACTGAATATGCATTCAAATATATGAACTCAAAATCTATTTA
>ML808549.1:171283-183013 GCA_009831015.1 Picea engelmannii | reverse complement strand
ATATATATATATATATATATATATATATATATATATAATAAGCATATATGTGTTTCTTCTCATTCATACAATTTTTTGGTGAATTGATGTGGCAAGATGAGAAGTCTTTCATGTTATTTTAAAATCTGTTCATTATGAAATAGCTATCAAAAATCCAAATTAAATCTAAATTATCAAAGCATTCGAGGCATAAAGAAGAATTTTTTAATATTTATTTTTCTACATCTCATGAAGGTTGGAGAGTTGTTATAGCGACAACCATTACATCAAAGTACATATTCATTTCGCTTAGGAAAATAATAATGGAAAGACAACACACATTAATGCAAAGACATCACACATAGTGAAGGTCAAGCATAAACTAGAAATGACTTTGTTGTGGTAATAGGATTATAAATAGACATAGCACAAAATCATGTAAGAACTTAAATTATAAAAAAGAACAAGTGAAACATTGATTGTCGCACTATCTCGTACTTTTACTCCTTTTACTCGGAGTAGGTTATATAGATAGTATTAATACCATTAATCTACACATTCACACAAACATAATCATGACAAGTGCAATCAAAGTAATTGCAATAACTAGTTTGATCATGATTGTTGGACTAGATGTGTCATCTCTTTGTATTATTGGTTTCATATAAGGCGATCGATGGTATTGAGACTATTACCAAGGATTCAATATGATATCTACAGTACTATCTGTGTTTCACCTTTAATACATACCTTCTTTATATATCCTATATCGCTTATAACATATATGTGATGAATGCTTGATTACAGTAATCTATAGACATTGCTTAAATCAATTGTAATACTATCAATTACATTCCAATTTTTGTATTTTCATAGATATCATGTTAGTTTTTCAGCTTGTACATCATCGTATAAATACTAGTAGTTGAAATTCATTCTTCCAACTAGTGGAAATGAAGGCCTTTCTCGTGCAAAGGGATTCAAACCCCAGTTCAAGATACGTATTTGAGGATCTATAAGACCAACATACCGCTTTGAAAATATTTTAATTCCTTCTTTATGATCCATTTAATTTCTATAAAATATGGGAAAATAAAGAGTCTAGTAATGACAATTGAGCAAAATGAAATGAGGTAAATTCCAATATTTTAAATATAAAAATGTTTGTATTTCCTCTTTATTCTTTAATAATTATGATTTAGGTAAATTTCAATATTTTAAATATAAAAAGGTTTGTATTTTCTCTTTAATCTTTAATAATTCCCATTTAAATGAAAAAAATTAATTTAAATGAACTTATATTAATAATTAATAATTCACATTCACATTTATATTAATAATTCAAATTCTTAATTACATTAATAATTCTCAACAAATTAATTAGAAGGAAAAAACTAGGATCCTCAATGTTCTTGAAATGGAAATTACGTTTGATACTACCCTGGGAGAGAGTGGAAGAATCTTATTCAATTTATAAAAACTGGAAGATTCTTAAATATTCAACGGATATAAGCGTCATAAGCGGAAATTCGTAATCGGGTGGTGGGGGTCTCCCAAGACATTGTAAGAATGTGGGTGCCCAATATAAGTTCGAGGATACATTTGAACCGTGACCTTCGCCAGTTCATAATAGCATATAGTTTAAATGTTCGACCTGAATTTGGAAATTTTAAGGCACATACAGTATACTTGGTTAGCTTAGAGCTTGAACTCCTCTAAGGTAGTAGGGGTCGATGCCCTTTAGAGTTGGAAGGAATTGTTATCCTATTTCCTATGTTATTTGTGCTAGTGAAATGGTTCCAATTGTTTTGGAATTGTACCATTGGTGAGTAAATTTTTGTTTTGGACTTGGACCATTGGTGAGTAAATTTTCAAGCTATACTCGTCTAAAACAATCCCATTAAACTTTAGTTAATTATAATATGGGAGATTCTTTCAGCATTGCATTATGGTAGTAGTGGCACCCTTTGGTACTACAACAATCTCATTAAACTTTAGTTAATTATAATATGGAAGATTCTTTCAGCATTGCATTATGGTAGTAGTGGCACCCTTTGGTATTATGGTAGTAGTAGTATTTAATATATATATATCTTCTTGTTTCTTCGTTATTATCATGTCTAGATAGTTTGTCTATTCATTTTCGGTAATTTGTTGCTTGTCATTTTCACACGGAAATAGAGAAAAGCAGTCATTTCCTTCACTAAAAAAAATTATCGTTATTATCAGGTTTTTACAGGAACATCGTTTGAAGGGTTTTATGGTTATCACGACATCGAAAGCATTTGTACAGGCAAATCCAATATATATAGTAAATTTCTTGTCTAGGAAGCAAAAACAGAAGATGGTTAAGCCATTTATCTTTCGATCCTCTCGAAGATTTAGTCACCTCTCGATTGGTATGTGTTGATTGGGTTGTCGTTTATAATTCCAAACATTTCCAAAGAAAGTGTAATAGAACAGAGGCATGCATTGTGATTAACATCCATAATTTAGATATGTGGGGTTTTGGTGTTATATCAAAGAGTTGGTTTCTAGTGAAGGACCCTTGTGATTGGGAAAGTTTGGGCATGAAAACTCTGCACATTCCATCTAGCTTAAGCATCTGGATAATATTGAATGTGACTCCTTTCATCTTATATTTAATGTCCAAGAGTCTCTGGTGTGTAATTGATCTATTGAGATTAATATGTTATTTTCCAAGAATAATCTGTATCTGCACTTTTCTGAGCATCTTCCTTATCATATTTAGTAGCCTAGTTAATTGTTGTTGTAAACATTGCATGAAAAACTTGACTTCCTGCTGCAATTTTATTGTGACAGGAGCGATGCCCACACATCATTTTTGCATTAGAGCATTTCGATGTTGGAAACACTTCTAAATTTATTTTTGTGTTGAATAAAGTTAAGCATGTGAGATTGTAGATACGAGGCTAGAGATAAAGCCAAAGTCATGACCTGAGAAAGAGCCAAAGTAAGAGTAATGGCCAGGGCCAAAAGATCCAGTGACCACATGTCCCAAACTAAGCCCACAAAGGGTGGAGATAGGAAGCTAGTAGTTACGTCGTCTAGGCGGATTGCACTTACATCATTACCACAAAGCCAAGCAGGCACAAAAACGGATGGAATCAACATAAATCCAAGAAGGAACAGAAACATATGGAATCAACAATATTCTCTAGGACTAGAGGAAGATGGAGACGTGATGAAAAGTTGTCTATATTGTGCGACGACCACTAATTGGAGCCCCTTAACTAACTGATACTGGTATTTCCTTCTTTTCTCTTCCTACATAAAGATTCTTGTGTGAAATTGTTCTACTTTGTTTGATTGCTACTCCTTATTGTTGTAGCATAGAATATGGAATAACCAAGCATATATATGCCAAACCAAAGAAAAATCCAAATCTAGAGTCTACACAAAGCTAGAGCAAACGCCGAGCAGAGGCCTTGAAGATTCAAAATTATTTATGGGGAGTGCAGGTCATCATCTTTTTGGGGAGAATGCAATATAATGACCAATAAATATCGTAAAACTAACACTTGGAAGTGATAATTAAGAAGCCATCAGTGCCATAATGAAGTAAGCCTTCATGTGGCTACTAAGGGGTGATAGTTGTAGTCTGGGCCAGGTGAGGGGAGGAAATGGGTTGTCTCTCTCAAACCCCCTTCTTTGGTGTTGTTTCTAAAACTCCACTTGCTTTCTTCTACTTACAATCATGCCATCCTCGAAGCGCACTAATGACCCACTGCCTACTACTCGGTTAAGGAAAAAATGTTCTGAAAATTGTACATTGTTTTTATCTAAGGGCATGTGTGTGTAGACAGGAGGAAGAGCAGGAAGAGAAGGCACTGGAGATGGGGTGGAGATGATGGCGTATCTGTTAGAAATTTGGTAGGAAGAGCAGGTTGTGGCGTTAGACATTGGAATTTGGGAGTCATATTCGTCAGACATTGAAATTTGGGAGGAAGAGTGATCGTATTCGTCACTTAAATTTTAGAATAAATAAATTGCATACAATTCATCCAAAAAGTTAGGATAACTAAATCCTAATGTATTTTTAACAAAGTCAAATTGCACACAAATCATCCAAAAAGTTATGATAACTAATGTATTTTTAGAAAAGTGAGGATAAGGAATGTAATTTTTTTTAAAAGTTGGGATAAGGAATGCATTTTTATATTGGGAGGAGTGAAGCCTTCAATAATACTTTGAATGTTACATTTAATTAGGTTGTAGATAAATTAGCATAGCTGACTCGTGGCTGGAGAATGTCGAAAGGGTTCCATTCAGAGAAAGAGTCATGATTAAGCCGATTGCAACACAGAGCACACATAAACAACACGACAAAATTACCTCATGCGCGCCGAAGGTATGGTATAATTTGAATGTGTTCTGGATAATGGCAGGTGAATATTGAACGTCTGTGCAGGTTGTGGCATCAAACGAACTTTCAGATATAAAAAATGAATGAGTGACACCAAAATGAAACATGTGCAGAGTGTTTTTTAATGATTGAAACGTGGTCTGCATATATTTTAATCCTCCTTAATCATTTGAACGTGACAATTATGTATTTTTACAGTAAATTTATAATGTGATTAGGTAAATGTAAAAAAGTAAACATGTTAATGGATTCCTTCATAAATGCAAGGAAGTTTTGAACAATAAATCTGAAGCATTGATTTTGGAGGACGACTAAGAATATGCCATCATCTTCAATGCTTAGCCATCAGATTAGAATTTAAGATTAAAATATCATTAATTGTGCCCATTCTCAATAGGTGTACACCTTTCGGCATAATAATTTTTTTTTAAATATTTAATAAGAAAAAGTAAAAACTATGTTATGAACTTAGAGATATAATAGATATGTTAAAAGTAAAAACCAAACTAATTGATTGTCGAATCATATTGAATGCGAGAATCCTCAATTGCCTTTAGAAGGGACTAATAACGAATATTATTATCATCAAAAGTAATCTAAGCTACATATCTCCAATTAGATAATATTTCTCTAGCGTGGGTTAGGACAAAGAATGCATCATACTACCATTTTTCAATAATTTGAATTTTTAGTGGAGATAATTTTATGGCTTCTATTGTAGTAGCATCAATATATTCATTTAACTTTTATCTGGTTATTTATTTTAGAAGCTTATCTCTTTCGATTAGAGCTTCGATTGTGACCAACTAAGAATTATTTTTGTCTCTTTCTTATTTCTTCCTCTCTATAACTTGTTTAATCTCTCGGATTTCCTTTTGTCTTCTGGCATCTTCAATTCTTATGACGGCTTCTGTAATTTCTTGTTCTATGGTGACTTGAGATTTTCCTTTCTTAGGATCTCTCATGAACATTGCTAGAAGAGGTTGGTTTTGTTCTTTAGTTAACATGTTTTCTAAACAATTCAAGTAACTATATTTATGCTTAACTTCAAAATCAAATTTATCTATCCATATAGACCATTTGAGAGTTCTGGAACTAATATCTATTAGTATTTAGTCATTTTTCAACATCCCTTCTAGAATATTTAGATCAGATCTAATAATAAAATCGACAAATTTTCGATAGAGGTGAAAATGATGAATAATTTTCTTTAGGGATAATCCCTCTTTATGAGCGGGGAGATAGTTGAGCTCTGGTCCTTTAAAGGTGCCAAATGCATAGGCACACATCTCTTCATGGTCTTCTAATTTTCAATGAGGACTCCACCTCATGGCCATGTTGAAGCATCAATCTCAATTATTAAATGTCCATCACCAGTAGGGAGTGTGAATGTTGGCAACGATTTTAAGTTTTCTTTGATATGTTGTACTTCCATGGTCATTGTTGGATTCAAGCTATTGGATTATTTTTTAAGCTTTGTTGAAGCAACTTTATATCTTCTCCATGGCCTTTATAAAAAGGACAAATATAGTTTGTGCTTCCTAGGAGACATTGAAGCTAAAGCTTTTCTATTAATGTATTTGGACACTAGTAGAAATCTAGAAAATATGATCCCATAGGATAACTTAACCTTTTCAGATCTTGAAGCAAAGAAATTCGATCTTTGTTTTTCCAATATCCATCTTCTTTTTTACCATAACAAACGATGTTTTAAAAAAGGTTATAAAATATATGCAAGTGTTTTAAATGCTCTTGAAGATTCTTGTAACATATAAAAAAATCATCAATATATACAATAATCCAAGGGTACTTTATAAAAATATCCTCCATTCACTTTTAGAACTCACCTGCAACATTTTTAAGTCCAAACTGCATTACCTTTCACTGGTACTTCCCATGTGGAACAATGAATGCTATTTTATATCTATCCAAGGGAATAATTCCTATTTGATAAAAACCATATTTATGATCAAAATTGATAAATATGGAGAAAACTTTGATCTTTTGTAGCGGGGAGGATTTATTTGGAATAAGATATTTAAGGGATTGCAATTGAACAACCAATCGATGTTTTCCTCATTTAATCTATGAATGGTTGTTTACATAAAATGTTTCAATACAAGGGGCTTTTGGATGGCTCAATAAGACCGTTTTCTAATAGCTCAAAAATATCTTCATGACATATTTGTATTTTTGAGGCACTCATTAGGGTTGTTGAGGCCTTTTTAGGAAAGGGAGAGACTTCATAATTAAAAGGTAGAGAAACATAATACTTCTCTTGTATCCAAAAGGAATTTGGAGACTCATAGGTACAATGATTTGTGAGTTTCTCTGTAATATCTTAAAGAGACTTGTCTTTATGAATTTTAGAATAGGATACAACTATTTCAAGATTGAAGAGTTCATTTGTACTCATGGGTTTTACAGAAGGGTCTTTGGGAACTCTAGTGCATTGATGAATAAGGAAATTTAATAATGGGAAGGTTACTTCTTTTCTCACTATATGAATTTTCATGATAATTTATTTTTAATCAATGATGGCAGGGATAAATATTTCCATGAATTTAGATCCTAAAATTCAATAATCTATGATTGCATCTATTCTATGAATATTTATTGGCTCTTTGTTTCCTTGAATATAAATAAGGAAGTTTAAAGATTCACCTTGGAGGTTGACTGCATAATCATCAATTGATCCTCCTCCTTCTTATGTCATACTCCAGTAGTAAGATGGGATTGAATTTCATTTTAATAGGTTGTACTGACAACCTTTGTTTATCGAACAATCCACTAGATATGGTGGGTATTCTATAGGTCAAAACAAGATCCTCACAAAATATATAGGACCATTAAAAGGGTTGATTTATGATTCTTCAATATTCTCACTCTAACTTGTTTTAGGGTCTCTTTGTGCTTCAATTCTTTCTTTCTTACCTTTACATCCCTTCTTCTTGGGCTTCTCAAGATATTCTTCATATAGTCTAGACATTTCTTCATATGATGAAGCCTCTCGCTCTTGAAAATATTATAACATATCTCTTAAGCCTTTTATCTCTTTGGTCAATTTCATCGTCTCTTGTTGATTTTGCTTGATTTGTAGTAGAATAATATTTTCTTTGTCAGATTTGAAGTTTTTTCTATCTTCATTCTTCTCAAGATTTATTGCATAAATCTTGACAAGGTTGTAAAAGCCAAATGTATTTGCAGTAGAGGAGGACAATGATGAACTCGTTTTGTCTTTATTCTATCATATAACCTTTAAGAGAGAAGTATTTTCATTTCTTAATGTGGTGCAAAGGGTATAGATAGAACTAGGTATTTCTAAGAGTTCTTTGTCAATCTCGGTGATTCTTTGAGTAGGTGATTTTTTGTGGGTTGATGAGAACATGCATAAATGGAATGAAGGGAACTTACCACCACTAAAATTTTAGATTATGAGTCAAAGGATGGGGAGGAAGACAATAGGAGAGATCCCAAAATTCTATATTAAGGGTAACAGTAAATAACGTAGCAAGTTGTGGCCTACATTTCTTGTGAGGAAATTTACCAGACCAATGGCCCCTTTTTCCACAAATAAACAATTTTCTTTATTGGCTGGAGTCTGGTGTTGTTTTAGAAATGGGATTCTTCCTGTTGATTTTGAAAAATGATTGTTTTTCTTTTTTGAATAGAAAGGATTTGGAATATCAACACAACACTGAGAAGGAGTAGTTGTATAAAATTTCTCTCTAGATTTTCTCTTTTTCTTTTCCCAATGGTAGGAGGTTGAATTGTTACCATGATTATGAGCACCACAACCCCAATTAGTGATTTTACCTATGTCTTTGCAAAATGTCAAAGTATAGATGACATCAAGTCTCTTAAATTTGGAGACTCTTCTCCAAGAAATGTTCTTGAATGAATTTAATAATGTTTTGATCATCATGTGTTAATGATATTCCCCAAAGCTTGATTGTTTTTTCCTTAAAATATTCTTCCATTATGTCTGGAAGAGAAGTGGGAAAATATCTAATGTAATATTTGACATAAGTAGGATCTTCCATTTTTCTTGATTCTATTAGCGATTTCTACATATGACAAAAATATTCTTCATGCAGAGAAATATTCTTAGTCTCCTCTCATATCCATGGTCACTAATCATGTGCCAATCTAATAAATATTGAAATCAATTGTATAGCTAAATATTTTGAAATCAATGTAGCATCCTAAGTTTTTTTATGCACTACCCAATTGAGGAGTAGTTTTAGTGCATTATTAATCTCTTGCTTGGACTAACAATCAAGATTTGTCATTGGTTTATCTAGCATAACAACGATTATTTTACCTAGTCCCATAATCCCTTCTCCATAGGAACTTGTAGAAGGGTTCATAATAGAATCTATCTAAGGATCAAATTTACTTTTGATCCAAAATAATTTAGATAGATTTTATACTTGTTTTGTGGAAGAGAATGAAGCATTTTATTAAAATTCTTAACAATTTTTAAAATGATTTGAAATTGTTCTTTGCTTTTGCCAAAATCAAATTTTCTCCTTGGGTCTTCTTCAACTATCATAAATTTTAAAGAGAGATGGAATGTATTCTTTATTTGTCAATGATACTATGGGGGACCTTTAAGAATATCATGATAAGGTTCTAGATTTTTTATTAGAATGACTACAATCACCTAACTTCTTGTAACATGTCGACTAGTCTGTCAAGTATGTCCAGTCTATGTTCTAATTTTTTGTTGGCCTTCTACAATGATTTTGTGTCTATAAATAAACGTTGAAGGACTTATACTTTATTTGTTAGAGTTTATAATTCCCCTTGTTTTTTCTGTGCAATGGAATTAAACCTCGGAATGTCCCAATGAATGTCATCGACATTCTCATTTATCAATTGTGCCTACAAAATTAAATAATTGAATAACTTACATTCTTTAGAGATAAATTTTGAATAAGTTGAGGAATTTATAGGCACAAATTCTCTTCTAACACTTCCATATAGAGAATATTTCTTGAAATAGGAGGATGGAACATTTCTTCAAAGGATAAAAGATCTTTCTCTTGTCTCCACAATGTCTTCTCACTGATTTGTAGATTTAGGTAGTGAGAACATAAGTATATAAACAAGATGATGATTCATTATCCTATTGTTCATCTTATTGATCATATCTTGATAGGATGGACATTCAAAATGTTGTACCTTATGTTGTATCAAATGAGATAGGCCTAGGAATGGAAGGAAATACTCAAAATTTGTTGCCCATTTTTGTATATTTACATTCTCATTCAATTGGAAATGAAATCTGAGTCTAGTTAAAGGTGACTAGAGTTGAACATTTGGTGGCTTCAATTTCCACCATGCTAAGTAGTGAAGAAATCTAATGAACCTTAGGATGTACTGGAGGAGGATTATCATTACCGAACGACACACATACACATGATTTTAATTGTGTGATTAGAGAATTAGACTTCATATCAAATGCTTGTGGCATGGTATAGGATTTCAAGAAGTCATAAGCATGAGGGTCACCCAAACTAACATAATACTTAGGGTATAATGTAGCAAAACATGGGCCTGTGTGAAGAGGGACAAGAAAACTATATATAATGGAATTATAAAACTGGTTTTTCTTGATGTTTACGACAACAAAGAAACAATATACTTGAAGCAAAGGTCCAACAAGAGGAACTAATTTGAACCAAGTTTCTCCTAGATGAGCATATTTGAAAGCTTGGTGTTTAGCCTAATAAATTTGGTTGTGATCAGGCAATGAAATATGAATACGGTCTTTGGATATATGAAAGGAAATATTATCTAAAGAAACATACATATGAGTATTTTAGTAATACTTGCAACATTTTAACTTATAGACTTGAAGAAGAAGGATTTGTGGAAGTTCCCAGTTTGCACTGGGGTTTTATTCATGCACAATGATTTCATAAGCACTTTTATTATCTTCAATATATGAATTTATGCATTATGCAAAACTAATAGGAGATTTATAAGAAGAAACATCCCCATTATTGACCCGTGTTGATTCTATGTGAAGATCCATGGAACACTTACTTAGTGTCTAAGCAATAAAATAAAGGTGTAGGTCTTGTTTTACCTACCAAAGAAAACCTTCAAAATGAGGACTTATAGCGCCTTCACCTTGTGACTATGGCCTCGAAATTGAAACAAGCTGAAAACTCGACAAAAACTACCATTCTACATGTAACTCTTTAAAATAAGGGAAACAACAACATAATAGATGATATAGATTTAAAGATTAATTCTATCAGACTGCAAATATCATAAATTCTCAGAATATGGATTTTATTGATAAAAGAATGCTCACAGATGCATGGAACGATATATATGGGTGGGTGAAATATAATGATGGTTTCTCATGATATGTTAATGACAACAAAAACATGGAAACACAACAATTTGTTAACTTGGAAGGATTATCCAAGGTACTTTTATAATGAATTTGAAAATGGTGTAAAAATATGAAATGTAGGAAATTGAATTATCTTTCTAAATATACAATTTTTATTTATAGAATTTGTGAATAACTATTTTAAATTTGAGTTTTCTAACATTGGGATGTTATTTTTTAAGAAAAATATAATGTATGTCTTCGTTAGTGTAGTTGTTGAGTATCTTAATGATGGAATTTCCTTAAAAGAATTTCTATAATTGGAGAGAACCCAATGTTCTAGTGGGGTATTTTTTCAAAATTTATAATATTTATTTATTTGTTTTAATTATTAAAGTCAATATATCCTTGAAATTGCAATGTCTTGTGTTAGTGCAGGCTACGATGGTCTTAACTATATCAAACAATTTTTTGTTTAAATTGTAGATCTCAATCTCTTCTAGTGTGACATATGACTTATTTAAAAAATTACTAAGTTAATACATGTTTATTTTATAAATAAAAGAGGTGCGTATTTTAGAATTATTCATGTCAAGAAAAAAAAATATTAAAAATAGAAAACAATGTTAATTTAAAATAAATTGCATATTTTGAATCTACATAGTCGACTATATCTATGTCTATAGTTTCATCGACAATGGATTTGTGTAGAGTATATAAAAATAACATAAAAATAGATATATTGGGAAGTATTCATAAAAATGGATGTTTCAATGTATTTGTAGACCAACCAACTAGGTTTGTCATCCTGAGAATTAATCCGAGGAAACGAACTCAACAAACACATACATTAGAGTTGTCATTCTTGTCTCAAAGAAAATTTAAATGGAAGGAATTTGCATTAGATGATAAGAATGTATACACATTATAGAAATGCTCACATGCTCTAAGAACATGCATGCATTATTGCAATGCATGTTTTCACTTACGCCTAATGTTTCTTCTCTCTCTC
>ML808549.1:143019-171233 GCA_009831015.1 Picea engelmannii | reverse complement strand
CTCTCTCTCTCTCTCTCTCTCCAACCTAACCTCTCTCTCTCTATCTCCATCTACCCATCTCCCCCTCTCTATATATTCCAAAGAAACAATTAAGAATTTTTATCTAACTAACTAACTTGTAACGAGCGGAAATAAGACTATCCTGGATCCTAACACTCAAAGTAGATCCCTCACACAAATCCTTTCTCCAATGTTCCATCCCAAAGATTTCTCTCACAACCTACACACCAAGAGGAAGAAAGATGCAAGGTAGGTAGTTACAAATAACCAAATGTTTTTCTATACTAATTGAAATTAAACACATTTGTGTTATAGATAATCAAATGTTAAATAAAAAAATAGTAAATAACCTTTATTTTATCAAAAACATAAATTTAAGAAACAATACAACCTATAACTGCTATGGTGTTGCTCTGAAACCAACATCTAGGTTCCTCCACCGACGCAAATGAAGACTAACTCACACCTCCTAACTCTTTTCTTGAGATAGGTCCAAGAAAGAGAAGGAATCTCTTTCTGATAGGATAAGTGAGAAAACATGGATGGAAACATGGGTTTCCAGAACTAAAGGAAATATATTTTAGACATGGGAAAGGGGCTTGTAGACTCTAGCAAATTGTTTTCTGTAGAATGATGCTCCAAAGATTGATTATATATCCTCTACAAATTAGCATCCTTTTATACTAGAAAAAGGTTATTGGGGTCATTATATATGACCTACAGAGGGTTAGGAACTGGAGGAATGCATAAACCCCACCCGAAATTTAGCCATTTTATATTTTTTCTTACATAAAAGATGCATATGTGTGTTTTTGAAGAGAAACTAGCATATGAAAAGTTGCATATGTGTGTTGTACAACTACTAGGGAACATATGGCTTGGAAAATGGATTCTTTTAATATTTTTTAGGAGGATTTGAGGTTTTTTGTTTAATGCAATTGGGAGAGGGATAAAAAATTAGGCCAATCATGTGAATCCATGTTATGAGATGGAAACATATGCCCCCTAATGTAAGAGATTATAAAGGAAATTTATGGTTGAAACACATTATAAAATCTAGGAGGGAAGGATGTAGTAGGACGAAGCAGGGTTCACTGAACATCTATCCAAAAAAAAAACCTACAATAGAAAATAAGTAATAGTACTATCTTCCCAAGGCGGGCATATCCATGCTCTAGAGTGAAAAAATCATGGTTTTCAAATAAATTACACTCTATATCCATGAGATATGTATATTAAGAGTGATCATGGCCATGAAAAGTTAGTAAAAAATGGATCCATGTCAAAAGAGTTCATATTCATGAAGAGATACAAAGTAGATCTATGTCTCAGACATAGAGGAGGATATGTGGAAACAAGATATGTACAAACTGATCCTCCGAAAGTACTAATTTGTCATAAAAAACAAGTAGTATTGTCCAATGCAACTTGGGAAGGAACATCAAAGAGGGGATGCTACTACAAACCTAATGTCTTCAAATCAAAATGTTGATGGTATGAGTATACACCATATGAACAGATGTGTTTAAGTTTAACATAGTGAGACAGTGTTTGATTACCAGTCATTGATATATATTGTTAACAAATGTGAGACAACCCATCGATAATGATAACGGGCATCAAGGTACCTAGTACATTCTAGAAAGTGTGAATTAATAAGACGATGTTGAAGACTTGTAGAATATGTCAATCAAGGGACATTGAGGTATTCTCATTGCCAATAGTGAGGGAACTTGATATTGATGACTTCAAAACCCAAGGTACTAAAATGACTCTAGATATTGATCCCAGATAAAAATGAGTAGAATATGATGGAAATATATCGACTGGAAGGAGGGAATTAAGGCATCCCCCATCATCCAATATGGTGAAAAAAGCCAAATATTTTGAAGGACCAAGAAAAAATATTGGACAGGCACATAATCAAGTATGTATCTCTCATGCACCAGATGGAATAGCACATAAAATAGGCCTTCTAAGAAACAACCAATAATGAAAACCACTGATCGACGTGATTCATTCCACCATTGAAGAAAATAGAACCCAAGGTACTAGATGAATCCAAAAGTGTGAATAAGGTCTTAACGTAAAACACATAGGAAACCTTTTAGTTACTCACCAATGATGGAATGTCATCTTTTGAGCACAAGGTAACTTATCAATGAAGAAAATAGGCCTAGGGTGTTACTCTAGGTCAAAATCTCAAAGAAATATGTCATTGTCGATAAGATTTGAATCACAAACAAGAAGTCAATATGGACCTTTTATACTGACACGATTAAAATACAAATATTCTTGATAAATCTAAGAAGTACTTGACATCTGGGAAGGATGAAATGAAAAGTCAGGAATTCTTAGGAGTGGCCGAAACGGGATGAAACTTCCCTTAAACAAAATCATGACACAAAAGGAGACTTTGGTAGAACAGACTTAAGAATGAACATTCACATAAGTTTGTGACACATAAGGAATCAACATACTCTTCATAGTGACTAGAAGGATAACTCATAGAGGAGTAAAGACTAAAAAAAAATGATTCAATCTCCCGAGGACATACCGAACCCAATCTACTGAAATGAAGACTCAAAGCTTAGTGCTTCATTCAAGGGAGACATGATTGCTGCAAAACATAATTGAGAGCTTGACTCTTTCCCATCCTCCTTTTTTATATTTTATTTTTCTGTCTTTTTCATGTTATGAAATCATGAAAAAGAATTGCAAAATGCTATTATACATTGGAGGAAATGAGTGTCGTATACAATAAAAAATATTTCCAGGTGCAGGGAACATACCTTTGCTTAATGCAAGGAATGCATGCATGATAGGAAATTATAGATAGTTGAAGACAATAGGGGAAATAAAGGGCTCTCGTGACCCCATAAGATAAATCACATAATCAATTGTCGAGACATTGTCTTAAGAAGGAAAAAATGATTGTAAAGGATCCTTCCCAAAAACAATTGGACACTTAGGATTAGAAACCACATAATTCACCCATGGTGAGCTAAAGTATACTTGAATAATAGGAAAATACAAAGGGGTAACTTGAGCTAAAGTAAAATTATGATGGTGATTATCATATGAAAGGTGATCAATAGTGATAGTCCTTCCATTTTGAGGAAAATGCATCACATGAAAGATCATGGACACCACAATGTTCATAACATATAAATAATCACACAAAATAATCATATTGAAGTCTAAAGGGCCTAGCACCACTATCAAATTGAATAGGAAAACATTTCCACTGAACATGATAGTCAACTAAAGAAGAATCCCCAAATATTCATTAGGTCTTTTGTTGAAAGCCAACATCTCACTAGTAGTTGACTGAATCTTGGAAGAAACCAAAGATTGCCAAGATGAGGAGGATAAAATACTAGTGGAGGTTCATTCATCTTCAATACATCAGTAATTGTTTTTTGAATTAATTTCAACCCTTGTTTGGAAGGTTGCAGAAGAAGGAAAGCGAGGATATACAAGATTACTTGAACCAAAGGAAACCATCCTCAAATTTGGAGGGAGCGTGCTTGAAATGAGAAGAAATTCCCCTTGTTCAAAAGGTAGTGAAATGGAAATTCTAAAGACATAATCAATAGACACATCACTCCCTAAAAGAAAACTTGGATTGACTGAACATCACATCAACGTGACCAATTTGTTAGACACGTCACTCTCCAAGAGAAGACTATGTAAACCGAAGTTTTCATTGACATGACCACTTCCTCACATCACCCCTAAAAGGAAGTAGGATTGGATGAAGATTGCATCCACTCAATAACTTTATTAACTAATGGTTGAATAGGTTTCTAGGAAACCGAAGATGACTTAGGATCATGAGGGCCTTAAAATAAGGACCACATTATTAATACCTTTGATATAAGAATGAACACATGGGTAACGTGATCTCCCTTGCAGATATTACAAGATAAATTAGGATTACATCCTATTCATCTAGGTTTTTGGACATAATCAATGCCCCCAACATGACTTGCATTAGATCGTGGGTTTCCCCTAGCATGACTTGTGGTGGCTAGTTTTTCATCTCCAACATGACCTGCAAAAGTTGGTGACATATGCCTAGTATGACTATAAGTGACTGGACTCATGCCCCAAAAATGACTTGTAGAGGCTGGTTGCATGTCCACAACATGACTTGTAGTGACTGGTTGGATATCTCCAACATGACTAACAGAGGCTGGTGGCTTATTTCCAACATGACCCACATAGGTTGGTTACTTCTTATTCTTATTTTTATCTTCCTATTCCTTTCATACTTCTAGTTAATAGTATTTATAATGTCACAGTAAACAATCCACAAGGAGCGCCTACAACTGTCACATAGGTGAATACAACACTCATCAATGAATTTCACGGACCTACTTTAGAGAATCAATTTATGAATGAGATGATAGAGATCAAACATAAGCCAGGTGATTCAGCTTGGGAGGTTGATTAGAAGTTCCAGAGACTAAAAGGTAAGTTGAAGTCTCCTATTATAGATATGAAACATAGACATTTATTTGTTAACTCTTTATTTCCACATTTGAATTGTCCATTGAGGCAACAAAAGTTCCAAACTCAATCCGAGGCCTTGCAAGCAACCTTGCAATTGGAAGAAAATCAATATAAGTATACATATCCAACTGTGGAAGAGTTGAGAGAAGATCTAAATAACCTGAAACTTCAGTTGAATCAGAATAAGGGAAAGGAAAAGAGGGAATATGTCGGGTGCACATTATGCAGAACATAAACACATCAAAATAATGAGTACCCAACCTTTGTGTAGTGCTTGGGGATAGGAATGACGAATCATTTACACATAGGAGGACCATGGTGTGATATATGTGGAACACATTGACATGATCCTAATCATTGTCCCATGATGAAAAATTATCAAACCATGCCAAAGACTACATTTTGTAATTTTTTCAAGTGAGTTGGACATGAAGACAAGGATTGTATATCCTTGGAAATCATGAAGGAAAGGACATAAAACACTTATAGGGTGCAAGATGAACTAATAACAGGACAACCTATAGAAAAACCACAGTATAATAATGCATAATAATTTGCAACAAAACCACATTATAATAACATGCAACGGTTTGGAGCACCACCGTAGTATAACAATGTGCAACACTGTGCAACACAACCGCAGTATAATAATACATAGTCGTAGTACAGTCAGACACCACAATATAATACACTGTGCCTAGATAGTAAAAAAATCTTGATGTTTGAGCCATCTTGGCCCATACAAGCCAGATGTTTGAACAACATATCTGATAACATAATGTAATGTCCCTCAACCCAACCAAGGGACATTACAGTGCCAAATAAACATAAAAACATAATTTCTACTAACTAAATTGATTCTTTTACCATTAGTCGATTTCTTATATCTTACAACTACGGAATTAAAATAGACTTAGCTACTTCCCATAACCATAAAATAGATGCACCTAAAGCATACCAAATTAACATGAATGCAACTTAATCATTCACCCATCAATATAAGAATCATTCTCAAATACATGGAGTTCATGCACAACAATAACACATGTAAATAACACAACAACAAGATGAAACACTTATCTTTAAACAATACTTTTGCAACTAGCTTCTTAGGATGGAAATCCCACCCAATCATAGACTGGCTATTCGAAATCTCAACATCCATTCACCCCCGAGATGAGCCTATCAATACACAAAACAAGGTGGTCTCTCACAGTCCACTCGAAGCTCATAATACTCTCAACACAATTGATATTCTCCTACAACTATCCCAATTTTCCACCATATATCTTCCTCTTGACCTGTCCAACCCAAGGAATGTACCGCTTCATTGATCTTAGTCCCTCGAGCATCCCATTCTTTTATCAGGGTCTCTCTGGCAAAAGAAGCTAGGAATCTCTCGGTTGGGAACTCAAGGTAAATTGATGCTAGGAAAACTATCAGCAAACCAACAACAAAGAATTGTTGTTTTAGTGCAACTCACATAGGAGTTCACTCTTCATCCCTGATAACCTGGCTCTTCATTTTTCCAGCTCCAATTTTCTCCAATTATGCTCCAACATGCTCTAGGATTCACCCTCCATGGATGCATGAACTTCAATCTCTCTTTCTTGCTTTGTCCTTCCTTCCCATGCACAAACTTGACTAGATAAAAAGCCATTGTCCCAACCCATATGCATTTCCTCTCTTTTGCTTTCCTTTCTCGACTCACACTCTTCCCCAAGATGATTTTTCGCAACCCCCATGTTCCCAATAACTTTGGGATGTGACCACTCACACTCACCCTCTTACATGCATTCAATTATTGGCTTTGGTAACACTCAATCACAAATGGGAAGGTTCATATACAATAACTTTTTTAGGAAAAATGGGTTGAATTAATATACACGGGTACTTCTCCCTTGGACCCCTCTTGGCCATTATCCTAGACACTCCCTCCTCTTGTGGATTAAGTCATTCCCCATATATTGTACTTGTCCCCTTAGCAACTAATATCACAATTAATTATTATAACATTGAAATATAATTCGCATATTACATCACTTTGGTTGTAGCCACACATTATATCTACATAAGCATTAATTAAACTATGAATTATAGTGGGGATGTTACATCTTTCACGTTAGTAGACTATTTGAATAATTTCTACAGAAAATGGTGAACTAATCCCAAGATCACTAGCCTTATCTAACAACTTCAAAGGGGACCCCATACATATTATGTCTACATTTGGAAAAAAATAAGAGTTTCTCTATAAAGGACATTTGTATTTGAACAACTATTGATCATTTAAATCACATATGTTATCTAAAATACATTCATCTCCCACAACAACTCATTGCGGTTTTCATAAAACATATGAAAGGATCAAAAATTGATTTTTTTGGAAAGGCATGAAGAAGGAAACCCACACCTTTGTGGAAAAGTGTGACATTTTCCAATGACACAAGGGAGAGATAATGAAACATATAGGTGAAGTCCAACCTTTACCCATTACACCACATATATGGACTAACATTTCTGTGGAATTCATTATGGGTTTACCAAAATCTATTGGTAAATCCATAGTCATGGTTATGGTTGACCGCCTTTCGAATATTCCCTTTTTTGTGCTCTCCAACACCCCTTCAAGTTCCCTATAATCACTCAAGTATTCATGGATAATATATTTAGACTCCATGGCATGAAACACTCGATTTTGATGGATCACCAATCCACCTTCACTAGAAATTTATGTCAAGAGTGATTTCAGATCCAGAGCACTCAATTGAATCTCAACACTGCATATCACCCAAAAATTCATGTTAAGACTAAAGTTACCAAGAATTGCTTGGAACAATATTTGAGGTTCTCTACTTCAAGGAGACAATCCCAATGGTTCCAATGGATTCCTCTAGCTGAATGGTGGTATAATAAAAATTTTCATGGTGCCATTGACATTACTCCCTTTGAGGTTTTCTATGGACCAAAGTCCCCATTGGTGCTATCGTATTTACTAGGATTCTATAACGTGCAAGAAGTCAAAAAAAAACCTTGTAGTTTTAGTCGACATTCTATGCGCTCTCAAGGATAATTGGTTCATGGATCAAAACCAAATGAAGCAATGAGCTAATCAGTGTTGGTCCAAATGCCATTTTTACAAAGGAGTCTAGGTGTTGCTCCATTTACAACCTTATAAACAAACCTCACTTAAAGAAAACCATTTCCATAAGATTTCTCCCAAGTTTAATGGCCCCTTTAATATCCTCAAACATATTGGGCAAGTGGATTACAAATTGGAGCTTCCTAACCACTCTAAAATTCATTCGATATTCCATGTCTCCTAGATAAAGAAAGTGGTTATCTCTAATTTTCATATTCAAAATTTCCATAAAAAACATGATGAAGAAGGTTACATTTGGTGTAGAGAGAGGTCATCGTCGACAAAAGAGAATGGTGTCTTTTCCAGCACACTATACTAGAGGTATTGATAGAAAGGAAGGATACATAGCTGAAGTATTCCACATGGAAACCTACAACGATCCTTCAACAATTCCCTCATCTTCATCCTTGAGAACAATGCTAATTTATCAGGGGGAGAGCATGTTAGGGTCCTTCCCTTACCTCCTTAAGTAGATAGATATGTTTCATGTGTTGAGACCATCTCTATCAAATAAGTTTCATGTAGTTAATCTAATGTAAAAGAAATTATTATTAAAAGGATTAATATGTTTTCCCTAAATCTCGTTGCACCAAATATGTTTTCCCTTATATATCCCCTCACCCTCACGCCTTCCCTCATATGAAAATGTGAAGTGAAAGGTAGATTTTCTTTTATGAAGTTAGTCATAGGAGGAAAATAAATTGTTTAAAGGAATGATATATATTAATGTTTTAGATTACTTGTGAATATAATTCAATTCACAAAACCAACATAATACACTTCATTTAACACATTAATATTTTCAATGGCCATGTTTAATATATGGATACCATATTCTTACACACTATTTATAATATCTACCCTTGGTTAATAATGTACACAAATTCGATTATATCGGGATCATATTTTATTTCTTTCGACCCTTGGTTCACTCATCTCAAGTGTTTGAGTAGTTTGTGAATATATTTGCAGTTTTCGTTGTGTCAAAGGTATGTAATTAGGAGAAGGATTCTCCCTAAACCATTAGGCTTTGGAATTTTTTGTGGTGTTTTTTATTAGTAAAATAGAATATGTATAGTATAAATAATAGAATATAGCAAGAATTAGATTATAAATTGTGGATTATAACAACAATATGAAATTGTATAAGAACCACAATACCACAAATATAAATTTTTTTATTGATGAAAGTAATATTTACTTAGTTTCTTCGATGGGGAAACATCCAGATGAGCACAGATCCCATTACAAAATTATTCACAAAACACCCCCTTTCTTCTACTTCATTATATAGTTTATTTATATCCTCCTAAGAACTTTATAGTAGGAGAAACCTTCTAGTAAGCCTTTTACAAAAGGTTTACTAGAAGGTTATTCCTGCTAGAAACTTACTATGAGGTTAGAAATAAACTATATAATGATGTAGAAGTAAGGTAATGGGATGTCTTCTGAAACATGTTGTAATCGGAGCTCTACTCATTTGCAGGTTTCCCCCTTGAAGAGGCTAAGTGAACGTTGCTTTGATTAATAAAGTTATTGCTATTTGTGGTATTCTAGTTCTTTTGCAATTTCCTATGGTTGTTATCATATGTCATTTCTACTCTAAATATGTCTATATTATGTTATTTTTGCTATGAATCTTCTATTTTAATAATAAAGAACACCATAAAAAATTTCAAAATCTAATGGTTTAGGAATATTCCTACTCCTAATTACATACCTTTGACATAACAAAACATTCAAATATATTCACAAAGGTTTCTCCTACTGGAAAGATCTTATGAAATTAGATAGAAACTATATAATAAAATAGAAACAGGATAATGGAATGTCTAATAAAGCATATTATAATTACAACTTTGCTCATCTAAAAGTTTCCAAAAAAAAAATAACTGAACATTGCTTTCATCAATAAAATTATTTATTTCTATTTATAGTATTTTGATTCTTTTATAATTTCCTAAATCAATAATTTGTCCTTTAACTCTTACTACACTTATTTTTTCTATAAATATTATATTTTTTCTAACCAAAAAAAACACCACAAAAAATTTCGAAAGAGAATCTTACTCTCTATTACATAGATTTCACATATCAAAAACTTCAAATGTATTCACAAATTACTCAAACACTTTATATTAGTGAAGCAAGGGTTGAAATAAACGTAATATAATACCAATATAATAGAATTATTGTATGTTATTACCCAAGGGTGGTCGAGGTTATAGATAATGTGTAAGAATGCGGTATCCATACATTAAACATGACGCTTGAAGATATTAATGTGCGTTAAATTAAGTGGATTATGTCGGCTTTGTCAAGTAAATTATATTCACAAGTACTCAAAAGTATTAATATATATATATTTTTTAAACATTTTTTTTTCTCAATAAATTTACAGTTCACTTCACATCTTTATTGGAGGTTAGGTAGGGGAAGATATTAAGGAAAACATATTTGGTGTGATCTGCAATATTGTAGAGAAAGCCAAAGAACATTCACAAAGAAAGAGAAAAACAACACATGACATGAGAAAGTAAAATGAACCATTCATTTTATTTAGTAGAATAACTATCCTTTAGATAGAATAGGCTAAATGTACAATGTTTATGATGAAAAGTGGACCAATTCCAACTAACCAAGAAATAGAAAAGGTCCAAAAACCTAACAATTATCTTAGTTGATCAGTTCCTCATCCTTGGGACTTGTGCCCAACCTCCTAGGTAGAGATGTGCCCCATGTGGCCCTTTTTATGAAGTTCATTGCATTTGGAAGGAGGTGCACCTTTGTGTTAGTTCTCTGTTGGTATGCCTCGAGATCTGTGCTCTCCTCCTTGCAGAGTGCACCTTCCAACCTACCCAATTCCTCTATGTTTAGGCCTAGAAGTGTCTCGACTTCCTTGAGAAACTATAGAAAATGTTGAGACATCGCAGACTATGATAGCCATTTAGCTTGGGATGGAAATTGACCCTTGCAACCCACAAGAAAGATAGTGTGTTGTTGAGTGTGAGTAGTGGTGGTGCGTGTATCCATCATTGTGTCCTAAAGGAGAGGTGGCTGGAAATATGGAACCAACTGAGTGGGGTGAAAGATGGTGACCTCTTCTTCCAGGAGTGGAGGCTCATAGCATTTTAGATTGTTCACATTTACCATGTCATGAATACCCAGTTGTGGTGGAAATTCAACGTGATAAGCATTGTCTCCAACTTGCTGCAAAACTGTGTAAGGACCATAGCAGAGGGGTTTCAACATGTGGTAATATTGGCACTGAAAGCATTGGTGCTCCATGTGAAACCAGACCTTGTCACCAGGGGAAAAAGAGAGTGGTTTCATGTGCACATCATGACGAGCCTTATAACGTTGTTGGGAATCTTGTAAATCCTTAGAAACTTTGGCTTGTTTACAACCCAAGGTTTGAAAAAAGGATGAGGCAAAGGTTTTCTATCTTTGTTGTTGGGGAGAACCAAAAGGTTGGAGCTATAAAGGAAAATCATAAGGGGGAGAAGGTTGATACCCAAAGGAAACATTGAAAGGGGACAAGCCAGTAGAAACATGAACTTCTCTATTATAACTGTGATGGACAATGTGGAGGGAGGCATCCCACTATTTATATTTGGTAAAATGAATGCAGAGGGCATGGAAAAAGGCTACGGTTAACAACTTCGGTGTTTCCATCCATCTACAGATGGAAAGAAATGGAGCATTTGAGGTGACAACCCAAGAGATACTAGAGAGTTTTCCAAAATGTACTGAGGAAATGGGCATCAGGATCAGAGATAATGCTAGAGGGGAGACCAAAATGAGTCCACACATGAGTGAAAAATAGATCTGCAATTTAAGCAACAATTGTATTCTTAGTGCAAGGGTCAAAAATGACCATTTTGGAGAAGCGACACACAACCACCCAAATGGAATCATGATAAGGAAAGGTCATGGGAAGACCGGTGATGAAGTCCATAGTGATGGACTCCCAAGGATGAGAGGGAATAGGTAAGGGTTGATACAAGCCATACTTTCGGTTGGATGACTTATGTTGACTACAGAGGGTACAAGATCGGATAAATTCGTCAACTTGGCGTTGTAAAGAATGCCAAAAGAAGTGTCGTTGAATATGCTAAGTAGTTTTGAATGTGTCGAAGTTCCTTCCATAAGAGGAGGCATGGGATTCATGAATGAGAACAAGGTGGTCATTAGTAGTAGGCACACATAGCTTGTCAAGCTTATACAACCAACCATCCTGAATGTGGTAGTCTAGGAAAGGGGTTTGGCTAATGAAAATAGGTTATTGCAAGGTAGTCTATATGGTACTAAAGAAAGGGTCAGGGGCACATAGAGGCTTCCAATCTTCATAAGCAACACAACAAAAAGAAAATATTTGAATTATTTGAGGAGGAGGGTGGCTAAGGATATCAACCATGTGATTGGTGGCCCCTTTCTTATATTTTATTAGCAAGTGGAATTGTTGTAGATAATCATCCCACTTTAAGTGGTGTTGTTCCTGGAGCTTATCCTGGCAATTAATACAAATCAAAGGATGACGACATGTATGAATAATGGTCTCCTTACCCAATATATAATGGTGCCATTGTTTTAAGTCTTTGACCAAGCTATAGAATTCCTTTTTGTGGGTACTATAGTGTTTTTTTGCTTGAGAGAATGTATTAGAATGGTAAGAAATGGGATGTCCTCCATGCTTTATAACTACTCCAATCGCATGTTGAGAGGCATCAATCTCAATTTCAAAAGGTTGTTTAAGATCGGGAAAACAAAGAACACGTGTTGAGCTAAGGGCCTCTTTAAGGCTCTAGAACTTCTCCTAGGCCATTGAAGTCCAAATAAAAGTGGATTGATTGGCCAAATGATGAAGGGGCTTGACCAACTAAGAGAAGTGAGGAATGAATTTCATGCAAAAAATGATTCCACATAGAAAAATTTTAAGGGCCAGCATGGGCTAAGGAGCAGGCCATTGTGCTAGAGCCTGAACTTTAGAAGCATCAGGAAATACACCTTCTTGATCGATGAGAAACCCCAAATAAGAGACAAAATTCTGGCCAAAGGAGGAATTACGTTCCTTTACTTGAAGGTGATTGATGCAATTTAATTGGAGTATGTTATGAACATGTTGTAAGTGTTCCTCCCAAGTCTTACTGAAGACCATAAGGTCATCCAAATAAATGACCATAACGCAGCCCAATAGAGGATGAAATATATGGCTGTTGAGCCTCTAGAATGTGGAAAGGGCATTGGTGAGGCCATAAGGCATCACCATCCATTCATAGATCCAAAATATAGTTTTAAAGTTTGTTTTCCAAGTGTTGGTGATAGCCCGCCATCATATCCATATTTGTTAAGTACTTTTCCCCTTTGATTTGATCAAGAAAATATTTGATATGAGGGAGAGGATAATGATTTTTTACAATAATATTGTTGAGATCATGGTAATGGATGACTAAATGCCTCTCACCACTCTTCTTTTTGGGAATAATGAAGGTGGGGGAGGCGTAAGGAGAGAAAATGGCTTGGGTATGACTGGCATAGAGAAGTTGTTGGAATTGGCATTCAATTTTCTCATCTTCATGGGGAGCCAAGAATTACAAAGGGGCATTAGGACGAGAAGCACTAGGAATGAAGTCCAAATAATTCTCAATAGGGAATTGAGGTGGAAGGCCTTCCATAGGGGAAAAAAACATTAGAAAATTAAGAGAGAACGACAACTTGGCCAACGCGAAAAAGGAGGAGATTTCAGGGATGAAGAGGTAAGAACATAAGTTCGAACATTCTATTTGAGGTGATACTGATTGGTGCGAGCATGATAGATGACATCACATTGTCCATAGTATCGGATGCCCAAAAGAAGATCCGCACAATCCAATGGACACACATCAAAAAGGACAAAATCGTGGAAGGTTCCAATGTAAAAGGTTATGGCACAACGTTGTGCAACCATGAGACGAGGTATTTCCTTATGAACTCACCCTAATAGATAAGGAGAGTAGTGAGGGGTAGTGGGAAATTTTAATCGGTTCACCAAATCTTAAGGTACTAAATTCTTCTGGCTACAATTATCAATTATGAGCATAGCAAGAGACGACTTGATTTGGAAAATTATGGGTGGAGAGAGGGGCAACTGAGGTAGCATTAGAATCGGTAGACATCAAAAGAAAAGTGGGGTCTGCAGCCATGGGATTGTCTAAAGATATTTGCTTAAAAGGAGGGGGTGTTGCAGATGAGGACTCGGGAGTATCGACAAAAAGAGTTTTGGTAGTAGATAGATTCTATAGGACACAATAATCAACAATGTTATGGACATAAGACTTATGGAATGAGCACCATTTAGTAGACTTAGGGGAAGAGGAGGACTTTGGAGAGGATGGTGCTGAGGATGAGTTAGGAAAATACTGAGGGGATTTCAAGAAAGGGGCTAGCATACACTCAACTGCTAGAGTGCAGGAGAAAGCCTTATGAAGAGAACCATTGTAAAACATATCCACCTCCTTGCATAAAAAATTTAGTAAACTAGAATTAAAATTTACTATGAGTACCTCTTCAGAGTCTCGAATATGAAGCTAGATGTGGAGCTTGGTGAAGATTTCAATGAATTTCTACATGGAATGGCTTGAGAACTGGTGAAGGTGCAACCAGAGAGAAAAAATATTTTGACGGTAGTCACGAGGATATAATATGCTATGGAGTGCTTGATAGAGAGCTTCCCAAGTGTTGATAGGAGGACTAGAATATGAGGTATATTCCTGCAAATCTAGAATGAGTTCGGTCCTAATGGGTAGAGTATCCCACCGAGCCTAGGAAACACATTCCATTTGTAAGTTAGCAATCTAAAGCTTCTCCTCGTCAAAGATGTTGTGACGATTCTTGAATTATGTAGAGAGACTTTGAATTCAAGAATCCACAATGTCCCCATTGACATTCCCAGAGAAATCAGGAAGTTGGAAGCATGCATCTAGTTGCAAAGGATTTGGAACTTAACACTGCAATATAATAATCTCATGAAGCGCCAAATCCAACTTTTGGATAGGGGAAGAGTTGATAGAAGTGACATCATCCTCTGAAGTGTCCCTTCTTGGAGGCATGGTATTCATAAAGTAATGTTTCTCCTATCCATATATGAAAGGAAGGCCATTGATTTGTAGAGAGGAGGAGGGGAAAACCCCTAGCACACCTCTCGACTGCACACTAAGTAGAGATGAGGAGGGGATTTCCCTAACGCACCTCTCAAAAACTTGTCAGAACTGAGAGGAGGGGGTTTCCCTAGCACATATTTGGAAATATTCCTAAGCTAAGAGGAGGAGGGGGTTTCCCTAGTGCACCTATTGGGAGAGAGAGAGGAGTGTGAAAAGAATCCTTAGTGCATCCCTTACCTGCAAAAAAAAATGCCAATCGTAGCGCATCCCAGGAAGGGATATGGGTTTGTCTGGATCTACCATTGAAATCTATGACTAGAGGAGCAGTAGAACCTTGGATTGGTGGTCTTATACGATTTGATCTACAATACTACATAGAATGCTAAATAGCATTCATAGAGAAAGACAAAAATAACACATGACATGAGAAAGAAAAATGAACCATTCATTTTATTTAGTAGAATGGGCAACCTTTATATAGAATAGGATGAACATACAATGGTTCTGATTAAAATTGTACCAATTCTAACTAACCAATAGCTAGAAAAGATCCCAAACCCTAACAACTATCTTAGTTTAATAGTTCCTAGTCCTTGGGACTTGTGCCCAACCTCCGAGGTACATATGCACACCATATGGAATTTGTGATGAAGTGCAATGCATCTGGAAGGAGGTGCACCTTTGTGGTAGTTCCATGTCGGTCTGCCTCAATATGTGTTCTCTCCTCCTTGAGATTGCGCTTTCCAACCTGTCAATGGTGGGGGCAGATCTTAGGGAAAACATATCACATCATCATATGAGAGTGGGGATAATGGGAGATATTAAGGAAAAATTATTTGATGAGGGGAGATATTAGGGAAAACATATTATGTTTTCCTCAATATCTCCTCCCACATGTTTGGATTGATATCTTCCCCCACCAAATATGTTTTCCACGATATCTCACCTTCCCTAATATGTCCCCCAACATGTTTTCATTAATATATCCCCCAAACAAATTTGTTTTCTCCGATATCTTGCCCCAGTACAACCCTCATATATGTTTCTCCTCTTAATATCTCCACCCACCCTTAACATTAGCCTCAAATATTAGGGAAAAAACATTATATTTTACTTAATATCCACCACACCCCCACCCCCACCCCCACCCCCGTATAAAAATTACCTAATATCTCCCTCCATCCCCAACTTCACCCTCACCCTTATATAAACATTATATATCATGCCCCTAAACAACTTTTCCCCCTCATGCACTTGAACTCATAAAACAAAATCTACCTTTCACCTCACATCCATAGTGGTGTTGAGTGAAGGTGTGAAATTGGGATGTGTTTCTTTAATCAATTTGGGTAAGAAAATGATTTCTCTCAAATTCACATATGAATATATTTATATCCAATATTCACCTTAAATAAATATTTTCATTTCAACTTTTTTTATATACATTCTCTATATATGACTATGAGGGAGATGTGGAATTCCTTCAATGCTTAACATGGAGTTGACATCTTGTAATTAGAAATATTTCAATGTCCACCTTAAGTAAAATATTTCAATATTAACTTTAGAGTGAGAGAGAGAAAATTCTTATGGTTAAAATATTTCAATAGTATGCTATTGAATATGAGGGTATATCCATGGAGTTGACACATGGTATATCCTTCTTAACTCTGGTTCTATAATATACTAGGAGGATAAAGTTATTAGATTTAGTCTTGTTGCTAGAAGAGGTGCTTTCTACAATCTACTATGGGGGAGATGTGTAATACCTTCCATGTTCAACAAGGACTTGACACATGACATTTAAAAAAATATTAATAATAAAAAAATAAATATTAATAATAAAAAAAATACTTTAATGTTAGTTGTAAATTATGTGTGTGTGTGTGTATTCCAATGATAGATGTTTTCTATATCCCAATATGAAAAAAATGTGTAATTTATTCAATATGTAACATGGAGTTGGCATGTAACATTTAAAAACAATGAGTATGGACCATAAATAAAATATTTCCATATCCACATNATATATATATATATATATATAGAGCAATTAAATTAAATGTAAAAAAAATCTTATGATTAAAAATATTTGAATGATATGTCTTCAATATGAAGAAGATGTGTAATTATTTTTATGTTTAACATGGAGTTGACACTTGCCCTTTCCTTCTTGTGCGACCGAACGGGAGCACTAGCATGTGGGGACTCAATGAAGTTGTATGAGAGAGTGTCCTTGTTTGAGCGGTAGCGAGTAAGGTTGTCTGTTGGAGCGGTAGCGAGTAAGGTTGGCTGTTGTCAAAGTGTATTCCTTATGAAAGCAGTATTTCAGAGTAAGAGCTTAAATAGGTAGGTCGAGGGGGGGATTCTGCGTAGCGAAGCGAACCCCCCGAGACGGTAAGAGTAGGAATACTAGTAAGGAAGGTATCTAATTGCTAAGTGGGAGGAGCGCAACCGACAGAGAGGTACCAATATTTAGAATTCTAAACTCAGGCAACGGATGAATGAACAGGGTAAAAATATTAATGTTGTGACTGGAGGAGGAGCCAAAACATGAGAAGAGACTAGAAATTTGCCTCAAGCTGTAATACAGAAAGCCAAGCCAGCCTAGGATGGACCCTGTCAAGCAGTGAATTGGATAAATCTATATTAACTCCAATTTTATCATATATAAAGAGATAAAATTTCAAAAAAGATTAAAAAATATTATCTTATAATTAAAAAAAAAACAATTTTTTTTTATACATATTACTATTTAATCCAATCCAATACACTGAATTAAAATAAATTTACACTCATTTTAATATACATACAGTAATAGAAATTCTTTATGGAGATACAACATAACATATTATCCTAATAATGCACACATTCAGCTCACCCCTATCAAATAATACATTTACATACCATACAAACTCCTAGTGTCAAGACACAACAGGCTGCCATTAGATTCGACTTCATATCCGAAGCGGAATGAACGGACGCCGAGGTATGGCGATAGCACCAACAGCCGACAACAAACGCCGCGGAGTGAAGAGGCGACGGGGAGAGAAGAGAGCACGTCGACGAGGTGTGGAAATGGAAGAATATGCGCCATCGCCTTCGTTGGCCCCGTTTCGATACTCCTGCCACGGCAAAGCTCGTGCCACATAATAGCTTGGTGTTCCGCATTTCCCCGACGCCATGCACCCTAGGCAGGATTGACGCCCACTGTTCATTCCGTCAAAGTGGATTTTCAGCCTGTCTGCCATGTATTCTTTGATGGCTTCCACACCGTCATCTAGTACTTGTGTAGGCGGTATAACCAGAGGATTCCCTTCCACCTTTAAAACCTGCAACTTTTCAAGCTGCGCAATAGACTCGGGCAAAGCAATTATTTGATTGTAACTGATATTTAACTCGACAAGAGAAGTGAGACCCCCTATCGATTCCGGCAGAGCCACAAGATAGTTAAAATTGCTGCTGAGATCCAGGTATTCCAGATTCATCAGGTTCCCAAGATCTTCTGGAAGGCCTCCAAGCTTGTTCATGTGGACATCCAGAAACCGGAGACACATCATCTGGGAGATGGAATACGGAAGACGCATCAGCTTGTTCGAGTGAACACACAGCTTCCGGAGATTCAGGACTTCGAATCCCAACGTCTCAGGCAGCCGGGTGAGTTGGTTGAAATCGGCCATGAGCTCTTCCAGTGCACTGAATAAAAAAACTATTGTCATCCTCACGACCAGGAATAAGGCATGGTAGAGTTTCTTAATAAACGAAAAAAGGAGAAAATTCTGGAGTGCTAATTTGAATAGCCTACCTGCAGCTTCCAATGCTATCAGGAAGCGCAGCAAGAACATTTCCAGAAACATTCAAGGCCTTAAGCTTCACAAGACGCCCGATGGAATGCGGCAGCGATCTAAGCTGATTTGAATGAAGATCCAGATGAGTAAGGTTCACCAGATTGGTCACAGATTCATCCAGGCTCTGCTAAAAGCAATTAAGTCTCAGTCATTCTCTGGACATATATACAGATTGCTTCCTGTACTACCGATAAAGAGTATTCTTGAAATAATCCTACCTCTAGGTAATTATTAGAGAGGTCAAGCTTGACAAGTGTAGAGAACAGTTTCTGTATTGCTTCTGGAACACTGTGAAGAAGAAGCCCGCTAAGCTCAAGCTTCAGGGAGGCGTTTTTATGAGAATATTGATGCAACAGCGCTGCAATTTTCTTCTCGGCCTCTGGAAGCTCGGATTTCTGCTTATCCGGCCCCACTAAAGCGTTCTCCGTGGACATCGCGGGTAGGGTTTCCTCATCGATCATGAGACTGTCATAGATTTGGTACTGCTCCGAGAACTGCACGACGGCTTTGTAGGAAAGCGTTTCCTCTTCTGCGTCTATCTTGGCCTGAGCCTCCATCGCTGCCTACACTTACATCAATAGCCGCTAACACAGATATTTTAGGGCATTTCCAACATTGTACATACTTTATTCTTGAAAAAAGCAGGACTCACCTTTGCAGACTCCCACTGAGCTTCATCCATGCCTGTCGGAGATGACAGAGCAGCGATGGCCTTCAATTTCTGGCATAACTCCGACTCGATGCGAGCAAGAGCTTGGTCAGACTGATCCGGCAGAACTCGATCGGGTTGAGCGCTAAGATTTCCGGCGGCTGTAAACGGCATCTCAGGAACGGCAATCGTCATGATGACTTCGAACAGAAAAACTTGATTTAGAATATCTTCGAGCAGATTCGGCCACCGATTCTCAAGCGATCTTGAAAATATTTCTCCTTCTTGAACTAAAATTTTCGATTTCTGGTCCAAACGTTCTGTCGCAAACTGCAATTCAACTGGATTCGACGATACAGACCGCGTTCCGGATCAAAACCGTTCAAGAGCGTCCCAATTACCTAGAGTGGGTATAACGCAGTACAGGAGCTGAGAAGACCATCTTTTAGCGGGGGGATAACTATCGGCGGGTTTTTCTTATATTCGATCAAAATCCTGTTGGAAAATCTGCAAATGCAATTCTTCTACAGTTTCAGTAACTGTAAATTGCAATTCTCAATTACTTTTCAAGTTTCAACTGTAAATTGTCATTTTAAATTAATTTTCATGTACCTAATTATCATTTAAATAATGAGAATTGTGATTTCAATCAGTCTTTTTCACCCAGGCGATAGGTTAAAGATTCGAATGTAGATTTTTTTAGATATTCGTCAAAAAATAATCAGAAATGGTCAGAATTTTTCAATATACTAAATTCATTTTTACATTAAAAAATAGATTTTTAACAACAAATGATTCATATAAATTTATATTAAATTCCGACAACACAACTACTTTGTAAAATAGCTAGCCAACTGTAAATAAAATAGTTTGAATACCCATATCAACAATCTCTCTACATCGTATATAATTGGAAGTGGTTCTAGTACGAAGATTTATACACTGATAGTACGGAGTACGACAGCCTCGTCATCAACCTTATCTTATTCGCATCACATGTATAACTAGGTAAAATGGATGACTGCTGCAAAACGTGAACTGACGTCATTTGTGTCGCTTTCATAAAAGTCAACAATTCTAAAAAACACTCTCTTCGTCATACTAGATTTTATGCTGAGTTCGTTACGCTGGAGTAGTTTAAATTTGAAGCAAATTTCTTTCTTCGCAAGGTTATTGATTTAAATAGAATAGAAAATTGTAATTTTGTAATTTTACAATTATATATGTCCCTATAGATTTCGTTTTTATTAAATGATTTTTATATTATAAGTTTAAATATCACAGCCGCTAACTCGCTGCTGACTTACTGCTCGTAAAACTAACTAAACGTGGCAGAAAGGCTTACGACTGGTAAAATTATGTGGTTTAATTATAGATATGTTACTTCATAAAATGTCCAAAGACTTAATTTTCTTAACAAGCGAATATTTGAAAGGTTGGGATTTGCATCCATATAATGCATACAATTGAGAGAAACCGCTCGGATTTAAACGATTCGACACCAGTTAATCATAATCATAGGAAGCAATTAGCAAGATCCATTATAAACCCGATGTGATCGGTGATTGGTGCTTCTTCCTTGGCCAACGATTCTTTTTCCTTTTCTTCTGTTGTCGTTTCAACGGCTGCGGCCTCGGCAGGAGCTTCTGCTACAGACACTTTTTTACCCTGCTCAGCTTCATCAGGCACTTGGGCAGCTTCCTCGGATTTCAGCGAGGCCAATTCTGCTTCGAGCTCTAAGGCAGAGGTTGCGACAATCAATTCCTCTGCAGATTTCTCAAAGGTGGCGGGGTTCTCATCAACTGTTTTCTCGGTCGCAGGAACCTCCTCAGGGGGAGCTTCTTCTTTGGTAGCTTTTTCAGTCGTGGGTTTGATCTCGGTAACTTTCACAGCTTCATCTATGACCTTCACCAGTTCTTAGCTTGCAATCAATGCAACGGGCGCAGCACCCTGAACCAACCATCAATCAAATAGATTATCGGATAGTTAAAATTAATGTGAACATGAAATATATGCATTCATAACTCTCACTACAATCGATGAAAAGTATAGACATAAACATCGCAACGCCAATATTACCAGAGATCCATTGATATACCTCAACAATGGCCATATTCTGCTAATTGAAGATATCTATACAGAGCTCATAAAACAAATAGCTCTACAGAAATCAGGAGTTCGATAGGCACTGTGCAGAAATCCAATCAATCAGATCAATTAATCATATCAGGAGTAGTTCTATAGGTGTTGGGTTTGTTGGGGTGATCTAGAAAATGAAACGCTAATTACTTAGACGTGGCAATTAGCTAGTCACCATAATAAATTTTAAATATGATTAAGTAAAAGTAAAAAAATAAACATGTAAACGGCCTTTCAGCATAATAATTTAAGATTATAATTTTGATAATGAGTAAAATATATTATTCAAATTATAAAGAAAATGTACCAACAACTAACCATTATTTCTTTTATTTTTATTTTAATATTATATTATTTATAAAATATAAAATATAAAAATATTTAATAATTTTTTCCATTACATATATAATATTAAATTATTTAATTATATATATTTTAAAATTTTATTAGAAAATTTATAATATTAATTAAATTATTTATAAAATATTAAATATTAAATTATATATATATATTAAGATTTATGTGGTGAGAATTTTTAATCATTTAGAATATTTGAAAATTATTAGTTTGTGAAAAGCATTTGAACATTTTTAAAAATCATATAGTATATATAAAAGTTAGTTTTACTAAATTGATTGTTTTTACAGTTTAATATGAGAGATATATAATGCTTTAAGTAGTTAATATAGAGTTGAGACATACCATTTAATAAATATTAATAATAATAAAATATTTAAATATTCATTTTAATTAAAATATTTTAATATCAATTTTATTTAAATTTTTTTTTATTAAAAAGAACCATTTTTATTATCTATTTTATTATCGATAGAAATGGAATGAATGATAATAGTTATAAAAAAGTAAATGATAATTTTATTAATATCTATTTTATTATGGATAGAAATAAAATGAATGATAATAGTTATAAAAAATAGATGATAATTTTATTAATGTTTTAGATTAATACAAGACTCATATATCCATGAGGTTTTTAAAGTTAGCTAACACATTAATATGCATTTCCTTGATACTCAACATATATAAATGTCTCATATTCTCTTTTTGTAATGACATAAACCCTAAATAATATATCCCTTAATTCATATAAAACTTGACACAACTCTAAGTGTTAATATAACAAATTATTTAAGTGAGTATTCCTAAATCATATTGTGACATAAGGGAAAAAAATAATAAAACACATTTCTCTAATAAACTTGATATGGAACATAATGTTCTTAAGGTTCATAATGAAACTCCATAAAATAATATAACAAATTTCCCTAATGAAATTGATATGAAATATAATGTTCTAGAGGATCATAATGAAAGTTCATTTAGTGTGTTTCGAATGTAGAAAATGAAGACCAAAATGAGAAATAGGAAATTGATATACCTAAAGATTATATATAATCCAATATACATGAGAGGACTCTTATTTTGGTATATGTAACATCCACTTACTTAGGGATCCATGGTTTGTACATTAAACTGTTAACTGAATAAATATGTTACATACCTCTTGCAGAAGAAGATCGTATTGGATGTTGTTGTATTCATTCTTTTGTTGTTGAGTGCCTTGTGTTCTTAAAACTGAAACTTCCTGAAGATGTTTCCTCCCAGCCAGCTAGGAACATAGTCTATCTGACTCCCTAGCTCTAGGAAATCAGATTTCCTGCCCCGATCCCAAAATCCTAGCAACAATAGTGCCCTAATAAAATCCCCCAAATAAATTTTTCCTTCATGTCTCCTCCTTTCTCCTTCCTCCTTCTCCCAATATTTCCCAAAAAAACCAGACCCTTTTCCAAGTCCCCTCCCCTCTTCCTTATTCTCCTCTCTCAAATCCCCTTCCTTCATTCAATTCCCACCTACCTTATCCTATCATTAATTCCCTCACCTACCTTTAAATAATAGAATAGCAAATCGATTCAAATATAGTTATTTCAATAATTAATTTAATTTAATTTAATTTAACATGTCATGATCATTAAAAAATCAAATTGGATTGTTACATACACTCACCCTTCAAGAAACTTCATCCTGAAGTTATAGTAATTTACAATACACGTGTAATGATACATGATTTATACATCCATATCAGATAAACAACATCATCAATTTAAAACATTTATACATACTAGTGTACATGTGCAAGGCATGAATGTGTAGTTAGTACATACATAACTTGCACAAGTACTAATGACAATAATTATCACACCTAATGCAATTCTTGTATGCGTCCAATCCAATCAACAATGCCATTCATTTCATAAAGGATAATAAACCATTTAAAATATTCAAAGAATCCCTCAATTATAATAATTTAACATAAGTAACATTCACTTAACAAGTAACAAGTAACATTAACACAAGAGGAAATCAAAAAATTATACTATAAGGTTAAATCTCCACACACTCTCAACAACTTCTAGTAATCCTTCCTCCCTAATGTACTTCCATATTCCATCCCTATCCTTCCTCTGCTGGAATATCTTGGAGCGTCAGCTATATTAACCTAAATCCAAATACAACTCGTAAGCGGAAGTGTCAACTCTCTTGACCAAGCTTCCCCAACAGGCAACGAACAATCATCATCACACGTCTAGGGGAGCGTGAGCTAACACCGTCCTCCCATGACTCCAGGTTTCAGAGGGTACATCAGTGACTCCAGGTTTCTAGACAGATGAATTCACTTATAAAAACACGTGCCACATCAGTGACATCGTAAGTGTCTCTATATGGAATAAAAGAGAACGCTTGGTCAATTTATCAACTATAACAAGAATAACATTGTGACTCAATGATGTGAGTGGAAATCCCACAATGAAATCCATAGAAATGACTTCCACTTGGACATAGGAACATCATGTGGTTGTAGGAGACCTTCCTGGTGGTGATGATCAACCTTCACTTGCTAACACTCAAGGCACTTCGCGACGAAATGGACTACATCACGCTTCATGCCTAACTAGAAGAAAAACTTCGTCATGTCTGCGTACATTTTCTTCACACTTGGATGCGCACAATAAAGTGATCTATGGGATTCCTTGAGTATGATGCTTATAATATCCTCACCCTCAGGGATGTACATCCTTCCCTGATATCTTAAAAATCCATTTGCTTCAAGGCTATATCCTTCATACCTGGCTTCTAACTGCTTCTCACTCTGGAGGGTTGAAGTAACCTTTAAATACCAACTATATCCAAGAAGTTTCCCCAACACTAGCTCCCTTAGATTAACTTTTAAGGGAACCAAGGAGAATACATATGGTCTCCTGCTCAGGGAATCTGTGACCACATTCTCCTTTCCCTTAATGTACGAAATTACAAAATCGTACTCACTCATTAACTCACTCCATCACCTCTACCTGGCATTTAGATCCCTTTGAGTGAAGAGATGATTTATGTTTTCATGGTATGTTTTGAGCTCAAATATTTTCCCCACTAGATAGTGCCTCTAAAGCTTTAGATCTAGCATTACAACTACCAACTCTAAATCATGAGTAGCGTAAATATCCTTGTGTTTCTTCAACTTTATTTATGCATATGCTATCACTCCCCTATCTTGCATTATCACGACCCCCAATCCTTGCTTCGAGGCATCCGTGCAGACCATGAAGTCCTTCTCCATATCTGGCAGTCATATAATTGGTGCACTGGTTAGTAACCTCTTAAGCTCGATGAATGCAATATTGCATTCCTCTTTCCATTCATACCTAACCCCGTTACGCTACAAGGTGGTGATGGGTTTCGCTATCTCAAAGAACCCTTCCACAATCCTTCGATAATAACCAGCTAGCCCCATAATGGCCTTCATCTTTTCTGGGTCCACATAAATTCCTTCACCGAAAATGATATGACATAAATAGTGAATCTATTTCTGAAGAAATAAAAATTTGACTACTTTCCATACAATTTGTTCTCTCTAAATCATGAAAACACCACTCACAAGTGTTCCTCATGTTCTATTTCATTCTTGGAATAGATGAGGATACCATCCAGAAAGACCTATACAAAGCGGTCTAAGTACTTTCAAAATACACCATTCATGAGGCTCATGAATATTGTTGGTGCATTGGTCAAACCAAAAGGCACTACAATGAAATTGTAATGCCCGAACTGAGTTCGAAAGGATTTTTTAGGTATATCATCTTCCTTAATCCTTAACTGGTGATACCCTGATCGTAGATCATTTTTTGAGAAATCCTATGCTCCTTTCATCTGATCAAAGAGATCATCTGTCTGTGGCATTGTGTACCTATTTTTCACTGTAGCACGATTCAAGTCCCTGTAATATATACACACTCGTAAGGAACCATCCTTCTTCTTTAAAAAAATTATAGGTGCACCCCAAGGTGAGACACTATGCCTTATTAGCCCTAAGTCAAGTAGTTCCTTCAACTACATATGAAGCTCACAAAGTTTTGGCACTCTCATCCTATAGGGAGTCTTGGAAATTGGATTCGCACCAGTTTTAGCTCAATGGTAAAATCAAGCTCCCTCTCTAGAGGTAACCCTAGAAGCTCTTTCGAAAAAACATTCTTAAATTTTGACAATACTGGATATTGATCCACGAAGGGTCCTTTCTCTTCATTTACTGCTTCTACTACATAAAATCGACAAGCTTGATTCATGAAACATTTAACCTTCATTGTCAAGATAAAGCATAGAGACACTTTCCTCCGTACACCATGGATATCTACTGACCTTCCTTCATCATCAACACAAAGCACCCTTTTCGGGAAACAATCTACCATAGCTCGATGGGATTCTAACCAGTCCATCCCAATGATTAAGACATATGTCCCTAGAGAAGTGACATACACCTTCAACCTAGTAGTACACACTCCCATATCTACTAGGAAATTATCGATGCTAAGTCCTACTGCTAGCCTTTCCCTCGAAGCCATATCGACTTGTTTAAAGTCATCGTGCTCGTAAGATGCCAACCCACACTTTTCTAATGTACAAGGTGAAATGAAACTATCTGTAGCACCAGAATCAAATAAAATTTTAGCGTTGGCATGATTTAATGTACCTGACAACTCCACCACAATGGATTGATGTTCTTCCTAACGGTTATTAACCATTGCATAAATCTGGTGGCTACTACTCGCTCTCCCCATCGGGGCTTTCCCTTCTCTATGCACAAAGCCTGACTGTGACTTTGGGCAGTCACACTGGTAATGTGGTCCTCTACACCCCCAATAAGTAACTCGGGGTGGAACCTACACACTACCCTCTGAAGACCTCTAAAATGAGTTCCTTCCCATGGAGCCCCTGCCCCTACTAGCTTCTCCCCTAGAAGGTCATCGACCTACCTATGTTTCTGGTGATGAGTGGGATGCTGCACTCACTTCCATTGAAATACATGTTGCAACTACTCTAGGTGAAACTCTATTTCCATAAGGAGGTGGCCTAGAGCTTCCTCCCTTGAAGAAGGTCCTAGGGGACTTCCCCACGAATCCAGGTTGTTGTGGAATAGTCCATCTCATACCTCTGTTTAAACTCATATGCTCTCCTGCGTAATGAGCATTTTAAACTGCTTCAACTACTGGAGATGGTTTCCACATTTGCACCATGGCCCTTATCCTAGGGTTTAACCAGTACACAAAACATTATTCTTGTCGTTGATCTGTATCCATGTATGAAACATACTTTACTAACCCCATGAACTTGATTTCATACGCTTCCACAATTCGATTTCCTTGAATTAGATTATGAAATTCTCCTACCTGCTGTTCTTTCTAGTATGCTGACAAATATTCCTCTCGAAACTTTCCTCGAAAAGTTCCCAAGAGATGGTGTACTCTAGAGTAAGGTGTAACTACCTCTTGAGATTACCCCACTAGTTCAAGGCATTGTCCCTTAATTGAAAGATCGATATATTCACTTTTGACGTGGAAGCATAGTCTCTCAATGAAAAACATCTCGTCATTCCTTCCAACCATGCCTCAACATGTTCACTTGCGCGTCTCCCAATAAACTTTGGGAGTTTAATCTTCTACAGTTCTTTGGTGATGTCCCATGGTGGAGGCCCTCCCTCTGAGTCCCTCGATGCTTCAGGGTCACCCATGCCATATGGTGGGAGTTCCACTTTTACATCCACCAACTAGCATCCATTTAATGTCTCATTAATAGCCTCCAAGGAGCTCAAAATGAGAGCTAGCTTAGGCGATGGCGATGGTGGTACTAGTATCAGTGGTACTTAAGACGATGCCCCCCTACCTCGATTTCCCCGAGTGCTAACCATATTGATTGCCTGGATATGTAATCAATCAAAGCTTATTAGCAAGGGTTTAAGGCATTCAATGTCTCTCTCAACTTATACATGCAAACGTAAGGTTTTAGGTGTAAATTTATTTATACCTATCTATAAACAAACATTACTCCAATAAGGTAAGTGGCTTAGGTCATGGTTAAAGAATCTAAGCTTGGTATCTTGGTAGCTATCCTTCTATCTTTCTTACCTTGCTAGTTGCACTAACACTGTGGTATCCTCGCCCCTTACTCTAATTGGATTTCTTAATCAAGTGTCTAACCCTTCCATAAATCACTTTATACTCTTATAGAGCTTATATCTTTGTGTAATCAGTCTCTTATAATTGGTCATAAATTCTTTTTATTATTATTATTATTATCAATTAATCATGCATTAACATTATTAAATTACACTATTAATCTAATCATTACATTAATTAACATTGCTCTAATTAATCAACATATTTATTTAATATGTATGTTATCTAAATAAATTGATTAATTACTACTATATA